>JASJUZ010000484.1:0-117105 GCA_037159825.1 Tupiocoris notatus
TCTCTAATTGAGGGCTGGGAACAATTAGGCAGAGCCGGGGCAGTCTCCCGCTTCATCACATTCGCACCTTGCGCCGGTCTGCCTGCTGCGAACCAAGAGGCTTACTGTTGCTGCCTCAGTCCTTCCCAACTGTCCCCTTTCAGCGCGGATCCATCATCACCTGTGAGACACTTCTCATTATCACACAAGTCTCCTCGTCAGAGTCGAACTGATTACATTTTAACGATAATGTCCCGCTTGCCTCTCGAATGATAATGGTGAATTTCGAAGGTGGACGAGAATACAATGTGTGTGAATAGGCTGTGGACCTCATGGTTCCACGTCGCCCTGAAGATGCCCGAATGGGCGAAAGTGCTCGGCCAGCCATTAAAAATCTGGAGAATAAGTCGCCTGGTTTTTCTCCCCCTCACAACCCCTCTACTACAATAAATGCGACGACAACCAAACGGAGAATACAATCGGATTTCAAAAATCCGGAATATAGCAGGGCACGATGGAGGTATTCGTGGTGCGATTTGACCGCCTATAAGTCCTATATAACGAGTTGATAAGGTCGTCATGTGGTTCATGTTGGGGTTGGGTCGAATCTATGGCGAAAGTTGAATCTTAGCTGCTTCTTTGGGAATTAGAGCGTCAAGAGGGCCAAGGTTAGATTCCTGCAATGGCCGCTGGAGAGCAGTGCAGTTGGTTTTAGTAGATTTAAGCATACTTAAGACTAGGAATTTACTAGGGTGTAATCATGCTATAGTGTCGACCTAGAGCTCGGTTCGTTCTGACGGATAGCAAGTTTAGCACGATTAGCACACTTAGCACGTATATACCCCTCAAACAGGAATTATGATAGTTTAATAGCTTCTTTCATTCTCCCAATATTATTTTTTAAATATTTATTATGTAAAATATTTAATGTTGTTACTTTTATATATCTAATATTTTTAAAAGCTTTTAATATTCAATTGAAACTTGTATAGGCCACTTGTGTATCTCTTAATTATATCTGTGGCAAGCTATCTTCATTCTATATTTCCATACAATAAAAAGCACTCGTCTATGTCCAATGGTTTTGGAAAGGATGGAAAAATACTGACTGCCTGTATTACGCTTTTATTTAGACCAAACCCTCTGAATTTTCATGGGCTCGATAAAATTTCAAGCACCGGCATCATTTTCGTTAAGTCTTCATCCCAATTTGCCGCAAAGCGGGGAAGGCCGTCTCATAAAATAATGCGTAATAACTTTTTGAAAGACGCGCGCATGGAGCGGATATAACTGCTCCTTGATGTTACCTAATAGAAGATGAAACGGTAGCAAAGATCTTCTTACGTCGCTCTCCGCAGCCATCTTCAAGATCGTTCCACTTGCTCTCCCTAGATAACGATCTTTTGATGTTCTTCCTCCCGTCCCGCGCTCTTGAAAGAGCTACCCTCGCCATTCATTTCCTGATAGGACCTGTCAACATTAATCAAAGCGCAAAGTTCGACGTTGATACTGCAAGCGAATTAAGTCATAATTGTGAGGTTGAGGTGGAGACAAAATACGCGACCATTTCTCCTTATCATCTATATTGTTTCGAGCGCTTTCGCCCTCACGGGCCTCTTCAGGAAACATCTTAAAATTAGTATGTCAAGTCTTTTTAAAAAGGGGTCGCCCGTGAGGAGGGTTCGTCTTGAGATGAGGAGTTTATCACAGCTGCATACCTAATCTAATTTTTAAAGCTTGAAATTATAATTATAAACGAAGACTAGAAGATGCAAGTGACTAGAAACAAGGAGACTAATAAATTACTAAGAGCTACAACAATGAGGGTATTTTTTTGACCCTCACGGCGACCCCTTTTTAAAAAGACTTGACATACTAATTTTTAAGATGTTTCCTGAAGAGGCCCGTGAGGGCGAAAGCGCCTCGAAACAATATAGATGATAAGGAGAAATGGTCGCGTATTTGTCTCCACCTCAACCTCACAATTATGTATCAGCGGCAACTACCAATGAATTAAGTCATACGTCAACTTGTCCTTGGCAGGCCTATCGACGACTTATTCGCGCGTCTTGCGGAGTTCGTCAGTACGGAAAACCGCTTTCCCCAAGTTGCATTCATTCTAAAAGGCCAGAAACTTTTGGAACCTTTCTCACGTTTTCATTGGACGGTTTATCAAAGGAACTTGGCCGAATCACCTCTCTAGTTTTCTACGGTTTCGAGTCAATATTTTAGAAAAGTGATCCCGACGCTATTCAACTTCTAACGATGTCCGTTCTGAATAGATATTCGTTATCTGACTTTTTTGCCCCTTGTTGGATTTCCTATGGCTGCTGAACTTTCGAAATGGCAGAGCTAATAAGATCAATATCCTTTTATTCTCAAGTCGACTAAGGAAACAACTTGTAAGGAAACTTTTGTTTTGAAAAAATTCCGCATCGAGAAACGAGAAGGAATAAGGAAGGATTCAGTTCAGTAGGGCAAAGACGCGTAAAAAATATAAAAAAATCGTGTGAAGAGGAGAAAAACCAGGAGACTCATTCATAGGATCCGCCTGAGGATGCCTGAACGGGCGAAAGTGCTCGGCCAGCGAATAAAAAAAATAAAGAACCGGAGTATGAGTCGCCTGGTTTTTCTCCCACTTACACCTCAAATGATTGAATAGTGGTTTATTATTCCTTCGCTTTAATAATGATTTAAAGAAGACTATCCATTTGCGATAATAATTATTCCGTAAATTTGTGAACGTTCCCACCGAAAAACAGATTGGCAACTAAACGGGAAAACACCGTAGCAACTATATTAATTTTAATAATTTTTATTCTTCTCATTTCCAAATAAAATACGAATTTTTCGCCTTAATGTACAGCTGAAGAGAGTATTTGACAACCACTTCATCGATTATAGAACTATTTTTATAGCTCCAAGAACTCTCGAGTTGCCATTAATTTAAATTCAGCACAAAAGCTGTGATAAATTGAGAACTAATGAAGCTATCTACCCCGCGATGGTCTCATTCGATTCAGCGTCCAAAAATCTGTAGAAATTGATACCAAATACACCTTTTCCTGAAAAATCTTGGAAAATATGAATTTTCCCCCCCTTAAAACCCCCCAAAAATACCCTTAAATACGAGATAGTAATTTGGCCAAAGAATTGAGCCAATGTCAGACCAAGATTGATTTTTGGTGAACATTTCAAGAATTTAGCTTTAATAGTTTCGCCAGATAAGTGTTGATGGCCTACGGCCGATGGACAGAATTTTTTTAATTGAATATTTGGATTCTACATGCCTTGAAACGTAAAATATCAAATTCTTCGGGGGATAAATTGAATATAAATTGAATAACAAACCGTTGTAATCGCCCAAGAAACAAGAAATTGTCTAATCCCCTCAAAATTTGATGTTTATAAAATTCCTCAAAATTTAAGGCTGAATAATAATCCAAAAATTGGTTCAGCACTTGGAAGATATTCAACTTTCCTCCCTACAATGTTCTCAAATTTGATTTACGAAATTGAGAAAGCTGCGGCTATTTCAGTGAGGTGAGATAAAAAACACGGGAAAATTTTTGAAGTTAAGAATACGTTTGAAGCACAGCGCATCTCATCTTCACCCTGCGCGTTGATCCACTTCGACGTAGCCGTAGCACATTCAAAATTGAAACTTTTCCCTCTCTTTTGTCTTCAGTACTTCAAAAATGTTATCAGCAGTAAAACAAGTGCAGCTATACAAAATTAGCGTTTCGGCGAATTTCAGATTAACAATCGATCCCTGAAGTTCTGACCACCATATCACTAATCGTTCAGAGTCTCCTGACATTATTCGATTCGGTTAATTTCATGCGGCTGCGCAACGCTAGAAACTGTTGCAAATTGACAGTTTCGGCTTTTGGCTCGTATTATTATTTTAGATGTATCGCGGTTCGACGAAAGCCGCAGCGTCGGTTCAGAAATAGACCACGAGTTGATCACGCTCTCACGCAGAGTCGAACACGCCACAGCTTGACGTGTCGCCACGTGTATACAGCGACCTGTACGAACCTGTAGTCGCTTGTTTGGCAAAAACTCGAACGGAGAGACTCGCGTATAATAAAACCCGCCGACCTACACATTACAATCCGCCCATGGCACAAAACAGCCACTTCCGCAAGTTATAACTCCCAGCTACGGGATTGATAATGACTTTCCATTACCCTAATTGCTCCTTATCTTGCTATATAGCCCCCGCCTTTCCTTTCTTTTTCACATTCTAATCCCCACGCTTTCGTTTTTCCCGTTTCCTCGCTTTTCACGTTCGCCGAACGAGCCTACGAGATAGGTTTCGTCATTTTCGCGCGGGGGGGAATGAAAATTGAGCTTGTACATAATCTTTTGCACGTGCGGACTGGAAATTACTGGAATTGGCTTACAGGAAGGAATAGAGGGAAATGTAATGGCGGAATATAATAAACCCCCGAGCGCAACAAACACTTAGCGTTCGGAGTCGCATTCAACGCTTGCGGGTTCCGAGTTTGTGGGAATACTCGGCTGAAAATTACGGAATGCTAAAAGGGAGGATGATGGAAATTCTCTATGCAAATATATTGATGTAGTATCCAGTGGCAATCCGAAACGACTACTTGATGAGTGTAGAGCAACGCATTAGGTTGCGGTTGTGGAGTGTACAACGTTTTAAATCTGTCAACCCTGTTAAAATAAATCCGTCTAGAAAAAATATTTTCGGTCGACACTAATAAAGCACTGATAAAGCTCGATTATACAGGAGAGTATTTAGGGAGTGGCCCTGTGGCAGTGTTGCCAAGTGCGTTTCTGGAAATCCCCTAAATTGTGTCGAAAAGTCCCTTCAAAACCCCTAAATTGAAGAAAAAATCCCCAAAGCCTGCAAAGAGGAGAGAATATCTGGGAGAACGTAAATTTGGCCGTATGTTGGGCTTTGTTTAAACTGTAAACGATTCAGAACACTTCCACACAACACCCATTCCATTCTACATAAATACACGTAGAAAATTTGTGCCCACTTAATCGCAATACGGAGGCTTACTAAACGAATTTTCCGTGCAGTCAATGATCTGCCTTCTTACATATATGGGAAAAAAGCAATCGTAATTCACAGAAAATTGACCTATCAGGTTAGGTCACCAGCTGTCAAATATCTCACAAACTTCTACTTTTGTGTTCAGAATGGGTTTTCATCTTTTTGATCATCAATACACGTCATATTCCTCACCTCAAATTGTCCATTCATCGTTCTTCTACATAATTCGAAATCAAACTTTCTATAAGTGGGCAAAGAACTTTATACAAAGAGACAGCTGGGTTAGCATCATGCACTGTTTGCTCTAGAAACCGTTTCTTGGTGCAACACAAATAGAATCAATATGACTGATACGATTCAATATTTTACGATATGATACAAACTTGATGCTTTTGATTTTGCCAAATGATACCAACGCAACTGCCATCTTTATATTCCCAATGCCTCCATGATCGATTCCCAGCCTCATTGATATTCAATTCTGACCCGATCGCTCAACCTCGATCATTCCGAGTGAATTTATTTCCACTTTGTAAATTTAGATAATTTGAATTACGACCTGCGCTATCTTGATAGGGGGAATTATAGCTATCAAAAGCGTTGTAAAGGCCCCATGAGAACGGCAGAGTCCTCTCGTAAAACCCCTCCAGATCTCTCTCGGTTTAAGCCCCGTGAGATCCAGCCGACTTTTCTCCCCCAGCCTTTAGCTCAGAGCGAAACAACAACATAAAACCCGTTGAAAAAGGCGGACAATTAATTTTAAAACCCGAATTTTATGGGTCGAAATGGAAGAAACTTGGCCTCTGCTCGCTCGCCTCGTGCACTCTTTCCTTTCCTTTTTGTCGGACGATAAAATTAACGGCAAAGGCGGTTGAGTGAGAGTTTAAAGCGAAGCTTTAAGGTGGGAGTTAAGTGTAAGTGAAGGATGGTATAGCTGCGGCCGTCTGCCAGGGTGGAGAGAACCAGGGGCCGGTCGTACAGGAGAACAGGAAGCAATTCAAACGGGAGGCCGAGGATAATTCAAAGAATAATTGCCCGGCTCATCCTCCAAGTGTAGTAAACAAGAAGTCGGCGGCTCAGACGGAGCTCAGAAATGGTCTGATGGTGTAATGGTGGAATGAGAAGGGCAAAAGATTAATCCCGAGCCCTCTTCAACATCGCTTCCTTTAACACTGCCTGAGCAGGTTCAATTGCCTTGGCTAACTCTCAACTGGCATCAACTGGGTCAAACCTTCGGATCGGTTTTACCGATTTTTGGAAACATTTTAGCTTCGAAGTTGGAATTTTGGACGGCCATTCGACCAAAAATGTTACTTGCTCATAATTAGGAGAATATAGAATATTTTTTGAACTTTGACTTCCATCTGAATCTCTTAGAGGTTATAGCGTGTTATCAATGTATTATTTAAATGCTGTTAAACGTGGAAACTTTTCATGTGAATCCATGGAAAAAGCTTACGAAAAAGAGCCATTTTTTCATCGAGTTTTTTCAACGAGAACGGACAATAGCACTGCGAGAACTTGAAACTGTTGTCATTCGATATTCTTGAACTGAAAAAAAAAAAAAAAAAAAAAAAAAAAAAAAAAAAACAGGGGTTTTCTCTTCTTTTTGCTAGATTCAAGAGTTAATTGAGTGACTAAAAAAAAAAAAAAAAAAAAACTAATTTTATTCTATTTTTGATCGCTAAACGCCACGTACTAATATCTGCTTCAAGTTTATCATTCCTTCCGAAAACCACCAAATCTGAGCCAACTTCAGTTACTACAAGTCATATCTGTATGTTGATAAATTAACCACTTAAATGCGAATCGCGAAAAAAAATTCGATCTAGTTACGTCCGCAAAATAATAACGACTAACGTCCAATATAATTCCGCCCTTCCGGTCAGCGGTCTGATTTCCCTACATTATTTTCCTCCGCCGAAGCTCTTTCCCTCGACCTCCGCCTTTTTCATTTGCCTCGCATTCTTCTACCCGCGATCGCCTTTTTCCGAGCCGTGCGGTTCCGGTGGGTAAACCTCGTTTTCCGACGTCGGGTTCTGCGAAACCATCGGCCCAGAAGTATCCGGACGACCGCTGTCCCTTCTCCTCAGTTGCCCGCAAAACTCCTCTCCTTGTCCGTTCCTGGGGATAGCAGGGACCGGTAATATTCGACGGGACGACATAATATTGCCATTAGGGCCGTTCTTTTTCGACGACTCCGCCCGCCTCTGAATCGAACTATTCAGTGAATAGAATGGAAAATGTAGCAGCCTTCGAAATCCATTTAACTAAACTAGTTTCCTCGAACACCGTGAGGCTTGATGTGGGTAGAAATTCGAGGTTTTCTATTTTTTGAACTGCATCGTTGTTGGGAAATAAAGAATATATTGGAATATATTTTTGGAAAATGTATGGAATATATTTTTGGAAAATATATGGAATATATTTTTCTCCAAAGAGTACTATAAAATTTTGATTGATTTGGGGCGACCTTGACCAACGTACTGATCCAAGTTCAACCCGCCGTTCCACTTGGGAACGGGGATATTAACGATAGGCTTCATGAGCATTCAAAGCCAATCTTAGCTATACGGGCGTTCAATGTCGAACTTAGCTCAATGAATATTCGGCATTGATCGCTCGATTGCTACTCTTTATGGGAGATAAACTTAGTTCACATACCTCAGTTCGTCATTTTGCAGCTCTTTGTCAGTCCATTATTTGTTAAATTGCTGTCAACCATTGTCACATAATAAATATTGAGAGCGCTTAAGATAATATTTGTTGTGATTTTTTAAAATAAAGAGGAAGAAGAAGGTACCTCACGTTCATCGACCTTGGTAAATAAAATTAAAAATGAAGATTTCCATCCTTCAGAATTATTATTCAAAAAATATTATCCATTCTGGCTCATACGGAAATTATCGTGTTCCCTTTTTTTCTCTTGTCTTCAGTCAGAGTTCCTGCTATTCAAATCGGAGTTCAAGCATTGCTGAAAAAGAGTTCAACTTTAATCTAGGATCAACAACGAGATCTTTCCATAAATTTCATTGAACTTAGTTCCTGATAAATTCGTGATTGGTTGGTCAAGCTTATTCATGATTCTCCCGTGTAACGAAGTTGAAAATTTTCATCCTTCACAATTATTATATATATACCAAAGTTTAATCTTTTGTTCTGGCTCCTACAGAAATCACTGAGTACACCTATTGCTCGTTATTTTCTTATCATGACTATCACTGCCTTCCAAATCAGAATTCAGTCAAAGATTAACGAGTGTTCAACGTTAATCTTGGAAAAATAAGAACTCGGTTCTAAAAAACTCATTCAACATTGTGAAACCCAAACTTTTCAAATCTTAGATCAATTTGTTTC
Organism: Tupiocoris notatus; assembly: GCA_037159825.1. Classification (NCBI taxonomy): domain Eukaryota; kingdom Metazoa; phylum Arthropoda; class Insecta; order Hemiptera; family Miridae; genus Tupiocoris; species Tupiocoris notatus. The sequence goes on from JASJUZ010000484.1 coordinate 8,372, forward strand.
TGAACGTAGTTCAAGATAATCTAAGTTCATGATTTTGTTGGTCATGTATCATACTGTATATTTCTCGGAATCTAGAAAAACACTCCCGGGAGTGGAGATCGACTTCGTTTGTCCCGCTTAATTTCATATAACGTGTCCTCCAAAGTGCTATAGCAGACAGAGTTATTCCATTTTAAATTTTATTCGATAACTGTTCAATAATTGACTTTAATCGAACGATTAAAAAGCTCGACGACTAGAGAACTCTTCGTCAATATCTAGGTGGTTCAAAATTGGAAAAATCCAAGTAAAGCATGTTAAATTAAAAACCATCTGCGTCGCAAACTCTTTCACAATAGCCGTCCATTTTGATACATTCGCGAATTATTTCGAGCGACTTAATCTGAAATCGCTGTGAATTTTCTTTGAGATGTAATTCATTTAAGTCTAAAGAAGCGCTTCGGAATTAAATGAGCCTCTTTGAGACATCAAGAGATAACCGATGCCTTGAAGGGCGCTCAAGATCGATGTACTTATTGGCGCTGATAAAGGGCGCCGAGCTGTTTTTCCTCTTTTTCAAACTTAATTTACGTCGAGGCCGAAGGAGATAATTCGTGATGGGGTAAAAGTTATCAGTACTTTTCATCTTGATGGGATAAAGTAGGAAGGGAAAAATCAAATCGCTCTTTTTCCGTAGTTTTTCCTCGTTGCTTAAGAATAACAAGAAAATATAAATTGCGGTTTTACTGCGAAGTTCGGAAAATTTGAGAAATAGCGTTGGAATGAATTTCTTGATTTTAATTCAATGACCGTAGGCTACAATAGCGAATGATTACGGTGAAACATGAAGCTAATAATGTAGTGAAGCAAGATGGAACTGTAGCGATTTTGGACAGTCTATCGAATTACTAAAAAATGATCATTCATCAAACAAAAATTCCTAAGAAAAAGAAAAATTGGCTGTAATAATCCTGATGAAAATATGCATAAATTCAATAAAATCACTGACGAATTCTGATGATTAAAAAATGTCCTGATAATATTAAAACAAATAATTTTTATAATTATAAAATTCATAATAAATTAATTTAATGCTGATATTTTCATATAAATGCGAAAAGAAAAAAAATCGCAATTTATCCATGAAATTATCAACGTTAGAGGGAAATAGCCAGAGAAATTTCCTGACGATAAATTCGCTTAAACTATCATCATCTCTACATTTTTTGATTAAAATTAAAATACTCTATAATATTCAAAAAAAGAAAGTTTCTATAGTAAATTTTATGACGGAAACGGCTTATGCAATTGTAAAAAAATAAAAATTTTGAACAATTCCCGATTAAACATGACGTTGCTGAAGAGTTACCGCAAAATACGATTTAAAAGTGCTATAAACTTGATGAACAAATCAATTGAAACTGCTGAAAATCAGTATTTGCTGAGAATATGTAAAAAACTTTAAAAAAAAATCAAAAATTCAATTTATAATTTTGCTCTAGAAAGTCCTGATAAATTAAAAATACTTTAGCAATTTATTTTAATTTTATTACAATTAAATTTGCTACTAAATAAATCGAGACCGCTGTAGAATAAATTAAATTAGGTTGCTAAAAATTACAATTACTACAACAACTTTTACATCTAGAAAACTATAAATTTTTTTTGTCTAATTAAATGGTGCATAATATTGCAGTCAAATTACTGTCGAAATTGCAATGAAAATGTCCCGATAGAAGTAATTAAATCGCTGACTGCGATAACTGCCGTAAAAGATCCGGTAAAAATGAAACAAGTCTAAAAATTGCTATAAATTGGTCGAATTCTTAAAAATTGTTCATCTATTGAAGAATTTTTCTTTATCCTGTTACTCATTTGTGTCGGTTTTTCAATCGATTATCGCCACGATCGTTCGCACGTTTGAAAAAGGGATCCCTCTTTTGTTTTCAGCGATAGAGGACTTGAATTTTCGTAAGTTTTCTGACCGAAAACGCCCACTAACTGGCAAGCAATCTCTCGTATTACAGGCGGCCCTCTTAACTCGTTCAGTATTCATGAAAAACACGTTTTTAACTTCCTTTCGCGAATTTTTTTCCGCACTCCATTCACTTTTCCATTTCTCTCCGCTCCACCGCTTGTGTACAACATTAATGAAGCAATTAAACGAATTCCAGCTAAGTTAGTTTTTTCGCTCGGTCCCGCCGGCAATGTCGAACGGAAGGTCGAAATAGAAACCGACTGAAATAGGTCGTCGGTAGATCCAAGTTGGCCGGAATTATCTTATTACAACGTTGTAACGGAGGATATGAGTCCGGGAAGGGCGAGGGCCTTTTTAATTGCAATATTCCCGGCAGAGGCTCGGCAAAAGGGCCGGAATGAGCGAGCCCTTCCTGGGCATCGTCACAAGCCTATCCCCGAGCTATGCATTTTAAGCGACCTCGTTAGCATGGTAGGAGGTTAAGACCTACAGCAAGTGTATGCTGCGTGTAGAGAATTTGCACCTAACAGTTTTATACTGTTCTTTTGTAAGCTCTGAGAAACTTCAATTTATTAGAGCCAGCTTGGGCCGATACTCAGGTAAAATATATACGCTTGGAAAATGATTTTTCCGAAAGGAATATCATCGGATTTGAAAGTTTGATAAAAAACATTGTAGAGTTTTTTTTCTGAAAGGAAGAAAAACATGATTTTGTGTCTCGAGAGCGAAGGCGCAGACCATTTTACTTGCAATCAATTTTAATTCAACTGTGTTCGCCTCAATGTTCAGATGGTAACTTCAAACCAATGAACCGCTCATATTTAAAGAAATGTAAAATGTCTGTCAACGTAAGTGCTAAGACAAAAACTCAACTTCTGCTTCCTGAGTGATAAGAAATCATAGATTACTTATTTCTTTCTATTTCTTATAACTGGTCCCATTCTTATTGTACTATTATGCTAATAGAATCTATTTTAACTCTATTCTATGTGAATGTAAGTAATTTTCATATATCTTTTTTTTTAAACTTTCCATTCATTCCCAAGTATTGTTGCAATGAACAATTAACTTCATAAGACAGCCTAGTTTATGATTTTTCCTCATCATCTGAGCAATACTTTCAATCAAAACACAACACTAGAAATATTTTTATTACCACATAAATACTGCCTAAGATGAGCCCGTACGTTGAAACACTCGAATTAGGATGCTGACTATGAAACTCGAGCTCCAAAAGATGAAACTTACCAAATAAAAAAAATTTCCCCATTCGTTCAGATCAAATACGAAGAAACGCCATTTTACCATCTTATCTTCCATATTTTGTATCCGCTGCAGACTTCGTCCCTCACGCTTTCTAGGCTCGCGGTTTTATACATAAATTCCGCCCTTTAAACAACCTCGACTCTCACATTATTATACTGAGTCATTAGCATTTCGACTCAGCGTTTCATCGCTGACCGCGTCGGTACTTACCATAAAAAGTACTCAACAATTCTCTCTCCGGCTTCAAAATAAAGCGACGTCAGCCCGAAGGAAAAATCCACCTTCAGCGCTGGGAAAGAAAACTTGGCAAACAAGAGTTTTGAGAGGGCGCCGTCTGCCGGGTAAATATAAAATTAACAAACTGTTCGGCTAAACGGAGGAAAAAGTGAAAAGAGTCAAATGTTGCCGAGGTTTCGTTCGGTGTTTAGATAAGTTCGTTTTGCGTTTAGCAGTTAACAATTACGCCACATCTTTAGTATTTTTTTGCATTTTACAACCGCAAAGTTTTCAAGTATACAGGTGTTCAAGTATATCAGCGAAAATGTTGAATTTCTCATCGGTAGAGATGCTTTTCAATTTTTCTCAGCCACTAGTCTTACAATGTTCAAATCAAAAAATTGCTGTAATTGCTAATAACTAAAGAGTTGCTTATTTATATTTACTGGCAAATGCTACCAATTATATCTGCCTATTCTTCTTCATGATATCGAACTATTACCCTTGGCTATGGGTAATGCCTCAGTGTGTGGATCCATCTGGAATTCTCTTCGAATGAAATACGTTTAACGTTACAAATCCGGTCGTTCCCTATTTCGAATCCAGGCCGTGAAACGTTTGTACAGCTTGAGGCTCAGATCGTTCCTTCGGTGGGTCATTATTCACATTAACAAGTGGAGAGAGGAGCCCCCGACCTGACAATGAGGAGTTTCGTGCCAAATGTCCTCCTACTCCTTGCTCGTACAGCTCAAGTCGAAACAGCCACTTCTCACTCGACCGCATCTCGAGCTTTCATTTATCAGTCTCCGAAGCTGGTTTTATCGCTTCGTAGCCCAAATACCGATAAGCTTAGCAGGCTTTATGGTTTTATTTGAGAGTTTTTTATGGGTTCAGTTGTCAAGAGTGAAATGGCAAGTTTTTTTAATTCGCCCATAACCCATTAATATTAGTTAACGGACCACAACTGGAGTTGAACCAGGCAAACACCTTTAGACAATGACATTTATTCCTGCAATCATCCAACTAAATTTTGGGTACTTCTTCAAGCATGCGTGATATGACTTGAAGTTACTGGACTACACCGGTATCTGCCTCAATCTTTGCTGCATCATCATTTTATGGAAGCATCAAATCGCTTTTGTGGTGTTTCATGTTGCCCAGAAGTGTACCCTGAAACCCAGCTCCAGACAACTCTATAGATTTACTTGGTCCTGTGTCGTCCTCCAGAATCAGCATAATGATTCAACAAACCATTCATCCTGAACAATGAAACCCAAATCCGCATTGCTCTTCTATGCATAAAGCTGCAATGCTTTGGTTGTTGGTGTATGACGGTAAACCATACTCGCTCATGACATGAAAGTCAAGGTTGCGCAGAGAGTGTTACATTCCTTGACGCCATTATGGGGAGTCTCCAAAGACCTTAACAAACCGACTCTAGGGTGCACTTTAGCTTTGATATATTATGATATGGTCAATATTTTCTCCCAGAAACTTTGCAATCGTGGTGTTGTGGGACTTGGTATTATGATATTCTTGGTGTGGTATTCGTATGGTATTCCATGCTCAATTCCAGCTCGGCTATCCTGCTTCAGCTTTGCCAAGATGAACTACCTAAGAAACAGTTCACAGTATCCCATTCACAAAGGTCCATCTTGCTGGATGTTGCACCTGGATTTGCAGAACTCGAAGAAAGATTCGCTGTCAATTTAGCACTGCGTATTAAGTTTTCCTAGCTCGCTGTACCAATATCAGACAGTTCCAGATAGGAGTCTCCTTGAATGGCTATATTCTGTATGTCAGTGCGTCACACTGTAATTCTGGACAGTGTACCATGATACTTGAATGAATGGCACGACTTGCGATCGGGACCTTAGCACTTCTAATGTTCTGTTTCACCTTTGAAAGTAAATTTCAACATCGCTCGAAAAAGGAAGGGAATAACAGTCCTACCATATTAGAACGATAAGGTGATGGTTAGGAAAGGGAATGGATGTAATATAGCAGCGTGGTCGAAGTAGAAGCTCCCCACGACTACCGGTTCAGTATTGCTACGAGCGACAAAGCGAGTAGCGAAATGAAAGTGGTTCAACCGTTTGGTTTCCCTTCGGTGGGGCTATATTTGTGATTCAAGACGTATCTGTGTTTACTTGCTGTCTCTTTTGCTCTTATTGGATCTAGATTCTGGCTGCGAAGGAAGGAACTGCTCCTTTAAATTTGCCCCCTTTCCAATGTTTCTTCGAAAAGGTCGATCCCTGACGTAAACCAGATTTTCAGCGTTTTCAATATATTTTCTTAGAGTAGATTACGAAGTCGTCGATCTTGGCAAACAAAAGAAAACCAATATAGTCGAGTTTGAGTTGTCTACTGATTTTTTTTCAGGGAATCGATCGGTTACGATGTAAACATCTTCAGCGCGATTTTGAGAGGATACTGTAGGTATTCAATTTTTTCATTGTTCTGGGTAATGTTTTCGGTTGATATCAAAGGTTCCAGTGAGAAATTCAAATCATGATTTCATCAGAACACTTTACCCTCTGCTGGGAATCTGTTTCTTACGAATTCTTCCCTTCTGCAAGGGCTAAAAACCGATTTCGGACAACATTCGGCTATTCGAAGTAGCAAACTAAGTTCAATAGCTTTCAGCTGAAAACCTCGCCGTTCATGAAAGCAAAAAAGTCCCAACCGCTTGGAACTTCGGCGATTTCTGCGTCTCGGTGGACCTCTCCTCGGACAACTGCCCCGAATGTCAATCAAGTTATTCTCCGTTTTTGGGCAGCCCGACATCGGAATGCTGAAAGCCCTCTTTGAAGCACGAATTTCCTCAGGTGAGAAGCAGGTTCACAATCCTTTTCATCGCTTCAATAACACGTACGTACCGACAACTTGCGCATTCCCTTTGATCGCAGTTGTTCCCTGGGCTGCTTTGAAAATACAGTCTGCCCGGAGGAAACCCCGCGAAAAGAAACCCGGTTACTTTATATTCCGACCTTTTTCGAATCCTGTGAAACTTATAACGTTCTCTCGCCGTAGGGTTTTGGTATTGAAGGGAATCGCGATGGAAAGGGAAGACTTCAACAAGTTTTTTCGTCAATATTTACAAGATTAGAAATTGAAATTGTTCTTGGTAGAAAATTTTTTGCAAGAAATACACTGTTCTTTACCGCGGATCTACAGGTGAAGCATCAAATCACAAGTGGTGCATCGTTTTCTGCATCTTGATGCTGGATAATTGGTAATCGGTGTCTTGATGTTTTTTCATTATCCTACGAATCTTGATGTTTCCTGAAATTTAAGTTCTTCAGCCAAAGCTCTTTAGCTTTTCAGCTAAGGCCTCAAATCACAACTTGTCCATCGTCTTCAGTGTCTTGATTCTGGATATTTAGGTACTGGGTGCCTTGCTTGCATTGGTTATCTCAAACCTGGGCATCTGGATGTTGAATACATTGATCCTGAGCATCTTGATTTTACCAGAAATTTAAGTTTCCGAGCCGCTTATCAAGCTTCTGAAGATTTCAGCGCTACCATAGAGCGTCCATGAGCATGAAGGGAATCGCAATAGGACATGAGAGACTTTAACAAGTTTTTGATCAAAATATCAACAATATCTGTAGTTTGTTCAGTCTATCCATCATTTAGTTTAAAGATTTGAGAAGGTTGTTCTTGCTAGAAAATCTGGCACAAGCTAAACCCAGGTATTTTCTGCCGTTCTTCAGCTGAAGCCTCAAATCACGACTGGTGAGTCGTTCTTTGTATCTTGATGCAGGAAATTCGGTACTGGGTATCTTGAAGTTGGGTGTCTTTGTCCTGAACACCCTAATGTTATATATCTTGATCATGAGCATCTTGATGTTGCCTGAAATTTAAGATCCCAAGCTTTTCGAGCTTCCCAAAGACTTCAGACATACCAGAGCTTCCACAAATTGAGAAGTCGATGCTCCTATAAAATGAATAGAAAAATCGAGCGGTATCGTTCGTTGTGAACAAAAATGTCAAGATTGGTGATCGCCCATTGCAAATTGTGCTCTCGAGCTGCGGCGTTCTGTGAATCGCTTCTCCGCAATTTATTGATGACGAATAATCGATCGCAGATAATTGGAAGTTGAACTTTCGTTAATTACGCCTGTCATTTCCGCCATCGAACCTGGCCATTGTCGAGATCATTTCAAATTAGAGAACATCGAACTGGTACGGACGGCCGAGCGACAACGGTGAAGCTTATGCGGTACAGGTGAGGTTTCTTGACGGGAGTAAGAAAACTTTTTAATAAGAGACCTTTACAGAACGGGTAACTTGGGGTCGCGCTGCATAAAGAAATAGAACTTTAAATTGACTTCCACCGCAAACTTCAATACTGCGAGCTACCAGGATTTTATCCCTGCATTCTGCTCAGAGCTTGTCAAAAGGGGCCTTCTTTTCCGACAGTAAAACCCTTTGGCCAAGTGCGTCCAGCGATTTTCAAGAAACTTAGCTCGCCTGAATCTTTTCAATAACCCCATTTCTTAAGCTGGTGAGGCTTCAGGGATAAACAAGGGTTTTCACGAGAGGCAGTTGAACCGTTCAATATTAATATCAATGCTTCCTTTCGTTGGAAGCTGAACGACATGGCGACTCTCCTGTTTGCCGATGATGTCCACTGGGTATGATAGAAGACAACGATCTTCCCCTGAAGCAGCACATCCACCAACACCTACCAGCTGTTTTCACTCAAACAGTCCAACGAAGTTCACGTGAGCTCAACACTGATTGTTTTACAGGTCATCCCAGAAGAATATAATGGATTTCTTGTATTGGGCATCAGAATGTTGTGGTCCCTACCCATCGTCAGTCTGGTAAGGTGACCAGACGCGGTCACCACCTTTTCTCGTGAACGAGAATCCCCAGAATCGTCAATGTTGTCACTTCAAACGGTCGTGAGCGAACAATTTTTTTTTTTTTTTGAAAAAATGTTTAGCGAAAACGTTATTTGAAAACCAATATTTAGGTTAGATTAAAGACCGATTTTTCCTATGATCGTTTATCAGAATACGAAGATTTTATTGGCTTCAGATTTTTATTCCACGAATAAAGTGGGTTTATTGTGTCAATTTGCAATGTCAGGTTAAGGTGTTCCAAGTAAATCATTGGTGTACTTTTTTCTATAATAAGCATAAGGAATGGGAAATGGAAGAAAATAGGGAAACCATTTACAGTAGGCAGAACATGCAACATGTCCACTTGGCTTTGAGTTGGACAAAAGAAGAACTATCTTTATTTTATTGATATCAGAAGAGATAACAAAATGATAATACACAGTTGATTTTCGAAAGTCACATTGCTTCCATCCTTGTCCTAGATTCATAATTGAATCTCATAATATTCCTACAACAGTAGAGTTGCATTTTATTCGGCTACCTAACATGTCTGAGACTTCTGGTTAAAACGAGCGTTCTGGCGATTGAAGCGACTGGTTCCCCTGCTATGAATCGGCGAGGTTCTCAAATGGCGCTCGGATGCTACTGGAGTCAGGGCTTGCGTGGTGGTAAACTATAAAATGTATTTTTCTAAGATACATACCTGTCCGAGAATCAGGGTTCCGCGGTCTCATTAAATTCATACCAATTTACCTTGATCAAAATTTCCTACTAAATCACCTCATTCTTAGTTTCCCCACTAGATGTCGTCTCTGGAAAAATTTCGCAGCTGACGACCCATGGAAATCTAATGTTCCTTAAATTATCTGTCCGTTCTGAATGCGGATGGATTCGCCTTGGGAAAAAATGACGCCCCGGTAGCAGAGCAAAAGCTGGATCTGACTCGGAGGTCGGGGTAGCCTACGACCGTCGAAGATTGATGTAACACCCCTCCTCTAGGTTGATCCACCTTTACAAAGCATTCACTACCGAAGATCGATTCACGGCTCGTTTTCTCCTATAAAGCTTCAGGCCTGCCAGGTTCGCTCTTCGTCTTACAGCCGAACGATCTGCCAAGCAAAGCTTACCCGTGATGCTGTTCTATGAAAATTCAACTCTCGCTTATCATTCAATGTAGATTAAGGTGCGGTGTTGAGCGCTCTTTTCAACGCTGGCAAATACACGTCTTGAACTTTGTACAGTAATAAAAAAAAACTAAGAAAAAATACATTTAGCCGTACTTGAATGAAAATGGTTGTATTCATCAAAAACAAATAATTCCGATGTTTAAAAAAGTTTTTTCTTCACTATTGTGCAATTTCTCCCCTCCAATTTCCTAACGAGCGTTACGATTTTGATAGCATCGTTAACGCTCATGTTATCACGATAGGAAAACTGAACGGAATTGTCTCAGCCCGTAGCTACCGTAGACAATTTTACAATACAATGTTCCTCAATTCCTCACTGACGTTTTACTGCTTTCAAAAGACAATCTCGCTTTCCCGCTATGGCGATCCCGAATCGTAAAAACGAAGAGAGTGCGTCACGAACTCGGAGCCGCTAAATGGTGGAAAAAAATTATTGCCCTCCATTCCAACGGAACAAAGTCGCCCCGAATGGCTCTCGTGTTGAGATTTATCCGAGAAGCTGGGCGAAGTTTCGAAACGTAGGAACGAGTTGAAGAAATCTAGTTTTTTTACGGCGAAGTCCTTCGAACGTATTTTTTACCGCCGCTCGTTTATCGATGTTATTTGACACGTTCGTGAAATTCCCTCTCAAGTGCCAATTATTATTTTCCAGAGAATCAACTTATTTTATCGAAAACGAATTTAATTTCATTCCATGATAAGGGTTGGCGGAAAAGAACTTGAAACAACTGATATGTTTTTTATTCCAATTTTATCTATAAAATAGGTACACTCATATGTACAAAATTTACATTCTCAAGGTCAACGCTATTCACATAAAAATACAAAAAGTGTGTCGAACAATACGAAAATTTTGGTCACAATGAAATCAACTGGGGGAGGTAGAAAAATCGCATTAAACCTGTGCGTCTCGATCGATTTCCCCGCTGGAAAAACCGAAAACGTCTGCCGATTTGGAATGAATGCGGGAAGAAGTAAAAACGAAGTCTTTTCCCCTATCTTTCCGTTTAATTAACCGACGAAGGGAAAATGGTGGGAAAGAAGAGGGCATGAAAAGGAAACGACATTGACTCGAAGAATGAATGAACAGAAGTAATAATCCTGAATTCAGATGTAAATGCGGAACTGTAGTGGTCTCGAGGTTTAAAGGCGAAAATATTGTAAAGGGAGAGGACGAAATGGGAGTAATGGAGGGTTGAAAATGTTGCGGTTCGCGAAATGTTGTCAATTGTAAATGGAAAAACAACGATTATTAACTGTAATTATGAGTTGAATTCCATCTGTTTTAAGCGGGAGCTTTAATGGTGAGGAGTAGCTTCCGCCATCGAACCATTTGTCTCCGAGCTCTGGGGAGAGTTTTGGTTCTCAGAATAGCAACTTTTTCAGAGACTGCAACAAAAGCGTCAGCGTTTTTTGGCGTTTGAAGCAATGGAGAATTCGTTTTGATTTTTATTCCAAATGTGATCATCAATATTTATTATGCATCTCTAAAAACACTATTTCCAAATGAATTGAAATCCTAGAAAAAATAATTGAAGAAGAAATTGTCGAGAGAGCAGAATCACGATCGAAAATTAGCGGGAAACAAGAATTGCTGACGTCACAAGCCCAGTCTCACCACACAGAGCGTCTACCATCTATCCCACCTACCATAATCGCGTCACTGGCCTATCACTGGCCAGAAAACTGCTGACGTAGACAACGTGGTAACTCCCTTCAGTTCGAGCCATTTTTCAAACTCGAAAACTTGATTTTTACAGATACAATTTCAGGCAGAATCTGCTTTGCGTGTACTTACAAAAAAAAGGAGAAATTTGACCTATGCCAATACCCATTTCGGCGTTCCCTTCTCTTCAAGAATTCAGAATCATTTCCGAGCTCCTGGTTATATTTCAAGAAATCGGCACCAACCAAATCAGTCACTGGAAGGGAGAAATATTTATTGGCGTCCTCATGGAAAACGAGACACAGGTCCTGCTAAGTGAAGTAAGGTATTGGAAAATCTGAATATCCAGGATCAACTGGAAATTTTTGAGATTACAAGATTTCACTGACTGAAGTGAGCACTTATGGACATCAACAGACCTGAATTCTCACGCATCAAGGGCATCAAGTCGCTCTTATGTTAGATGAGTGCTACCAATGCTCCTAAGGCTAACTAGGGTATTGAGGAAACCTATGCAGCGTAGAACTGGGATCAAAGGTAAATAGCTTGATCAAATCTTAAATACCTTACTGCAATGCTTCTCGAGAGTCTTCGGTGGCATCACAAACAAAATGCTTACAAGATAGGCATTCTCCTTTGTCTAGGCGCCTAGAGAAAAATGTTCCCCTGATTGACCGATATTGGCCAACTCATTGAATCCTTCCTAGGTCTGCAATGGCTCGCAAATGGCAGCGTTTCATCGCAAAGACTCGGGCGAATTTTGAGTGCTCTGGAAATGCGAAGCTTCGCGGGAGCGGTCCAAGGTTTTGTGACGAGATTCTCTTTCATTCCCATCCCTCTCGCTTGTTCTTTCCCTTTAATTAAAAGAGTATGTGGTTGCTCCCGCTTCTTACCATTCTGCCACTGTTACAATTCCGGGCAGTCTCAAGGTCCAAAGTGGCCACTACAAAGAGTGCCGAACAAATAGCGAACCTCTTTCCCACTTCCGTTTTTCCACTTCTTTTTGAACGGCGTTTGAAAGTCATTTCCCCCAGCGGCTTTAAAACTTATTCTCCTCCTTAGTTGGCCCTGTTTTCTAATTTCGCTTCCCGTCGCGGCAACTTACAGAGCATTAAGCTCCGTTTTACAAAACCCGCAATCCCTTCAGTACAATATGATAAACACATGCCAGCAGCAAACGTTCTTTTATAGTTTCTTCGCAAGTTAATTGCTCCGCTTTGTTCGCGTTTATAAAGGGCAATATATCTTCGTTCTATATTAGAGCAGCATTGTGGTACTAAAAGCGGACTATGTCAGATTCGCGAAACGTTTAGTACCACAGTAACTGCTGATAGAAAATAAAAGAATTTTTTTGCAATGGCTCTTTTCTTTTTCAAGGTTCAATATTAAGGAAGTTTCGGAGGTTCTCGTCTATTTTGTTTGTATTAGATGGAGGATAAAAGAAGACAGGGGAGGAATAGCTGAAACATGAATCTTTCGACAAGAAAATAACGTAGGTAACGGAATATTAACAGTTTCTAGGCCTGAAATGCGGTGCAATCATTTTAAAATAATAACAATACCAAAAATGTTGTACAGTGTGCTTAACAAATAACATTTTCCGGTTGACAAAAATCTTTCAACAAATTTGAGCCGCTGGAAAATAACGGAAGAGACCAATTTCCGACACGAAGACGTAAAAAAAAAAAAAAACGGATTGAGAATCAATCTGGTTACGATATGTTTCAATTTCGAGCTGCGTCAGCTCAATTATTATATTCCGCAATCCGCAGACAATTAAATCGCTCTATCTATTCAAAACAAATAGACAAAATACAAAGCAACATTTTCAATTTGTTTGCGTCTTTAGTTAACCTTGTTGATCCATTTCCAAAAATCAGGCCAAAAAATTGGACAATAATTTTTGAAAAAATCTCTCGCAAATTTCTACAACAGTAAGTTATCTCGCAAAATATACCGCCTAGTTTTCTACTTAGAATCCGAATATGTTTCAGTGAGCCCTTGCAAGGGGATAAATTCGCTTCTGTACGAAAGGTAAACATTATTTACAGGCGTTCGAATCTGTCGTCCAAAAGGTGACGAATTTTCAACACCGCGCACCACGTTTACGCCATGTTTTTCCCAAAATGGTTTGAGGTTCAGCATTTTGATTTCGAGAATTGACTCAGCGGAAAATCATGTTTTGAAGTTATAGTTTTCAAAAAAGAATGAATAAAAATTTCAAAAAAAAAATTGTTTAATTTTATTACGTGTTTAATGTATTGGTTCGAGGTTTGGCATTTCATGTGTTCCATATAGAATATATTCCGTTGTTATCGTAAGCTCGCCTCACCTGTGGACAACCATTAACGCATTTTCTCCGTACATGGCATAAACGTGACACCTATGGTCCATCATCGTTGCGTGAGGGGATCGTATTAATTTAAAGCAGTCTTCAGACGATCCGCTCGGAGGACATTCGGACTCGTGATCACCGTAAGATGAGGACGATGGGCAGGAAAACCACAACAGGCCACGGAAGCGACCTCGGAGGTGCAGCTGAGAGTGCAGACGCTTGACAGCTTAAATGCTCCGGATGCAAGTCGAACAAAGGTACTGCGCGGCCTGCTCTGTCGCGACATGTAGCCTCGCGGACTGCTCGCAGCAGACGATGTCCCGTCTCGTGGTCGGCCGTGTGAATGACGAGCGATTCACGCACCCAGCGACGGAGCCAATGTCCGATCCAGACCAGGCTGCAGTCACACGAGAGCGGATTTCCCGCCAGTAATAATCCGCCTGAAACAGAGAAGAATAAAAAAAAAAAATTAATTACTTATAGCTCAATTCTTTTTCTGACAAGAAGTTGCAATTTTGGAAAAGTAGGTTTACAGCCTCTGAGAGTGAAATTAAAATTATATTCCGAGGTTTCATGACTTTTGCTATTTATGTAAAAAGTGAACCTCAATGCACCGGTTCCCTCTATGATAGAGAGGTGAAACTCATTTCACCATGATGGTTCCGTTGTATGATCGTGCGATGATTCTGCTCGGACATTTGAATTGAAGCTGAAAAGCATGGTGAACTGGAGTACACCTCGCCAGAAATGGGGGTTAAGATTTCTTTCTACATGAAGTGTTTTCCTTAAATGAACTTCCACTTAGAAGTAATATTTCAGTGAAAATCTATTTTTATTTTATTGAAATAATTTATTTTTTGAATTAATTTATTCCTGAATTAAAAAATTGAATTAATTTATTCCTATTTATTATTTATTTATTTATTATTTGAAATAATTTATTTATTTATTTTTTCTCATTCACCTCCTTCGGCTATACTAAAACTAATAGGTATATCTTTTCAAATGAGAGAATGCTTGAATATTTTTCAACAAACATTCCAGCGAAATCTATGTCAATATTGGGCCTTCGATCGGTTTAAAAATTAATTGAGGCAGCAAATTCGCTTGAACGGATTGACGTTATAATCATAATAGATACGACCCAATTTATTACGGGCAGGTATTTTATATCGTGCCCGAACGGAATGAACAAGTTTCAAAAGGCGGATCGAAAGTTTGTACGCTATAAGCCGTTGTTTGAGTGAACGATTACTGTTATTAGCGGTTGATAGCATTTCCGAACTCGAGTTCCCCGCCATTACTAGGAAACCCCGACAGAAAACGGACCCGGCGATTACCGATATCCGGATCGCCCTCCTTTTCCACGACCAACCTTCGGCCGAGCATTCTCAAAAACTGCGATGTGAAACGGTCTCGAAGTCAAATTAAACGAAAAGCGTTCCAGGTATTCGTATCATTATATTTTCGACTAAAGACTTTCGCATAAATGGGAAACGGACGATGGGGAAAAGGCCTGAAAACGGTTCAAATGATGGGAAAACGAGAATCAATCGAAGCGAGGTCATTTTCGGAATCGTTGAGTATGGCATTGCAGATGACAAACACTTGAATGTTGAGAGCATCGAACAGCATGGAAGATGGCTGCCTCACACCTTTCCCGTCACAACTCTTGGCGATTTCCCACCGATAACCCATCAGTCCAACGCGCCGTGATTCACGGAGAGAAAGAACGTGAGATGATTTTGCAAGGATGGCGTGGCACGTTTACCAGCTGAACGTAAAAACGTCCGTGTACTGGAGAAATATATTCAATAGAGTCATTTGGTAAGACTCATCTTCATGCTTGAAATTGAGCGAAATTAAATCCTCCCTCGAACCTTCTTTACAATGAAATTGAGCGAAATGTGCGTATGATAAGTCAGGCGGTCTAAAGTCGCTCGTAAAAAGTACTAACCAGCCCTAACCAGAACTAACCAGCCCTAACCAGTACTAACCAGCCCTAACCAGTACTAACCAGCCCTAACCAGCCCTAACCAGTACTAACCAGCCCTAACCAGTACTAACCAGCCCTAACCAGTACTAACCAGCCCTAACCAGTACTAACCAGCTCTAACCAGTACTAACCAGCCCTAACCAGTACTAACCAGCCCTAACCAGTACTAACCAGCTCTAACCAGTACTAACCAGCCCTAACCAGAACTAATCAGCTATAACCAGATCTAACCAGCACTAACTCGGTCACCAATCATCGGTCACAATTTATAGCTGGTTATTTCTGGTCTGAAGCAGTTCAATCATTCTCTGACTTGTGCGTGTGCTAACTTCCACAACTTATGAAATTCGGAACGAAATTATTCCACGCCGCGGTCCGTGATAATCAACGGGAAAAAAACGTGCTCGCAAATGATATTTCCTACAGGAAACTTAGGAGATTTATTTATTTTTAGGAGCATTACATTCCTCGTCGAGCCGGTTCGCCAGTTTATATTTTTGAGAAACAATTTTTTTAACTTTTGTCGCAAAATTCATACAATTTAAATTTTTCGACGCTGTAACTCGAAAACGACAGTTTCAACAAATTTCATGAGTCAAAGCTTTTCGGAATTCAATTTTTCATGAGGAATTCCCCTTGGAAAAGGTAAGTAAGATATTTTTCTATAGAATACGTCTTTAAGGAGTTATTTAAAAACTAATAAAAAGGAACAACGGATCGGGATACTGCAATTTAACCTGTTGAATAGGGAGTATTTTTAGAGCCCACTGTTAGCCAACAATGGAGGCAATAACTGACTATATATTTCCTTCCTGCCGGCTCGAAGGATGGCAAAGAACGTAGAACTAGTCACAACTTTCGTCTTCTCTTCTAACATCACCGATATATTTTTTTCAGCCCGCTGTAATTCGCTCAGCTCGCTTTATATCAACCGCCGAGCTGTATCTGCCTCTCATTATGAAATAGCGTTTTGAAAAACGACCGGCCCGACGTCAAAATTACATCGTTCTGTCAAATCATTTCAAACGAGCCGTCCGTTGTTAATTCCCCGAAGTGCGTTTTATGCAAACATTCTCGCTCGTCTGGATGAATTTATTTGGAGAACCTTCGATGGTACAGTTGGTCCGGTTTCGGAAATGCAGAATCCCGGCTCCGGTCGAGGTTAACCCTCTCGGGTGGTAAATAAACGTTTCCGGCATCCGAGGGTAGAATGGGGATTTCGGGGATACGAGGGTCATACATCACAGCTATCTCACTCCACGGTCGCAGTTGGGCCGGTTCTGAGGCTCCGCGGCTCTCGTAAACGACTGGAGGCCACTTATCTCCTCTCGTGTCAATCATGAATATCCGCAGTCCATCAGCTTTCGAGGACCTTTCGAGCCTCGAACCGCAAAAATGACACTACCAAAAGAAATTCAATTTTCGAGCCCGCTCTAATGACTGGAAATACGATAAAAAAGTACATTCGTTATGGGAAGTTCGCAAAGTTTAGTGGCAAATGGAAGAGCGGAAATATGGAGAAAAATAACGGTCGATAGAAATTCTCCATTTCATCTGATTTTTTGTTATTTTCAAGACAGAACGCAACGGAAACTTTTGAAAATACAAAATATTTGCCAGCTGTACGTGCAGAATTTTTCCTGAATTTTTCCTGACACTTCTTCTCACTTTTGAACACTTTCTCTCACTGGTGAACACTTTCTCTCAATGCTTAACCCTTCCTTCCACTGGTGAAAATTTTCATCTTGGTCAAAAGTGGGTAACAATAGTAGCTTTGATTGATCGAATTGAAAAAAACTTGGAAACAACCATTTACATCGACGCGATGGGGCTGATTGGTGAACATGAAAAACAAACAATATACACACTTTTTTTCGTGTTACTATATTTCATTTCCCTACACCGTCGGGATATTGGAAGCTTATTCATCGATTCTTTTATCAGGAAAAAATACGACCCACCTTTCGGCTGGTATTCTACTGACGCGTTACCTTGTTTCGACCTTTTTCAAAAAAAAAAAAAAAAAAAGAAGAAGAATCGCCCGATATTTTCTAACTAAAAGGAAGAAAAGGGTAGGTATTTTTCCCAAACAACGGAAAACGTTATCGGCGAGGCAACGGTTGATAGAAGTGGAAGTCGGAACTACGAACAACCTACAAGATTTTCGTTCGGGATTTCAATCAAGTCCGGTGGAAAAGGCAGAGCCAACAACAACAGCAGGCGGCCTGCCAATGAAATTTCAAGGTGGCCAGGGGTACAGGGTATTGAAGCTTTTAATAAAACTCCCCGGTGGGTCGGTAAAAAAAAGTTCTCCGGCCTTTTTGAATTTTTTCCCTCCCGACACGACGTCGTCTCGTTTCTCTCTGGAGGAAAGCAATGAAATATGTAAATCTTATCCTCCTGTCAACCGTGCGGCAAACGCTCGAGCGTTTTCGAGAGGACTACGCCGATGACTGACTCGCTGATGGATTATATTTATAACGCACGGTTGACGTAAACGGCTCTGCGAAGGGAAAAACTAGGAAAAGGTGGAAAACGCTGTTATACATCGTTGGTATGATGGCTCGGTAAGGCAATACTGAGCTGTCCCGATCGGTGCTCCGCCGGTGATGAATGATTTCTATGTACAGCCTCAAGGCGCAGTAAATCTGTTTTCGAAGCGAGAGTAACTTGTTCAACGTTATCTCGACTCGAATATTCTGAAAGAAAAACGGGAATAGCTTCTGTGTTAGAGTACGTGTTACTCATGTAAACGCGAATATAATTTTTAACGTATTTCATATTTTGATTTTCACTGGTCGTAAGAGATAATATTTTTGAACGTTTATGGTCGTAAAATGTTCGTCGAGGCAATCAGATGGAGCATAATTCCTTTATGTAATGGCTCACACGTCGTATTTTATTTCTCTTTTCGATGAATTGGTAATCAGAATGAATGAGATTTTTTTCACAACGGACCGACTGAATTTATTTTCCCCATTTTTAAAACCACGCTCTGCTACCATGTAACGTGTTAGGTAGGGGTAAAAAAATCGAAAATAAATTAACCAAGTTTTCTTGAAAGAAATTAGAGTTTATTAAAATAACTAAATGTTCCTACCTAACCGAAACGGAAAAAAATGACCGCGAAAATAAAGAAAATGGGTCGCAAAAATCAATATAAATTAATATAATTATTTGAACGCTAAAGGTCTTGAAATGTTAGATCTGACGAGTGAATGACGCCTGATTTCTATCATTTGGGTCACACTCCGTACTTCCGCGCAATTCATATTTTCTGTGATTTCATTTTAGCGTTGGCTCACATACAGTTCTTTCGCGTTATTTACTTGTTCCGTGCGTTTTCCGGTTTTTAGGCCTCCTAATCAGTTTTCCTGTATTATGTATTGTATTAACGTTGCGGCCTTTGAGTGATTTTTTGATTTTATAATTGTTTATAACTATATTTTTTATTCCGCTTCTGATTAAAGTGTCGCATTGGTCTGATATTTGATATTCTTTCCCTTCAAAGATGGGATCAAAGCGAGGCTCCATTTTTATTATTCTTAACGGCACTTGAAGGTTTTAGGCGAAATAATTTCGGCGAGATCGGAATAAAAATAATAAATAAATGAAATAGAAAACTAGGCATATCAACTGGTTCAATCTCCAGACTGCCTAATAGCTAAAAATATCCGTTAATAGCCTGAAAACAAAAATATATCACCAAGCTGCTTGAACATCAGATTCCCTAGAGGATCGCCGGCCTAAATTCATGGCAGCTCATCAAACCTTGAGTCATTTCAAGCCCACGGTGAAGATGCTTTTGCGCCGAAGGTGTCGACCGGTCAGTTGGTGCGAGAGAGGAGCGTTTTGAATAACTAATAGCCGAGGAACATGAATACGGCGCAGATGGAAAGGTGGAAAGGCCCTTGTAGTGAAGACCGTCCGCATAACAATGTGCCGCTTCAACGTCGTTAGCCGTTAATAAACAGCTTGCTCCCTTCCTCGGTTACCTTTCTGAAGTTCCTTTACGATGATTGTAAATAGGATAACAGTATTACCGATGTCGGCTGTTGTGCGGTTTTCAATTGTTACAACGGGCCGGTGAATTAGTTTACTGATGAGCGGACGGCCTAGTTTTCCAAAGCAGTAGGACCAACGGGTTTTCGAAATTCGAGTTTCTTCAAGACAATCCGAAACACGGAAAGTATTGTACCGATTCGACAGATTTCGACGCTTCATTGGAATGGAATAGTTTTTATTTCCACGTCGACGCTTTGGAAGCATTGTGATCGGCAAAGTCGAAACGAAATAAAAATTTAAAAATAAAAAATTAAATTTTGACGAAACAATATTCCATTTCGACATTTTCTGAGTCCGGTATCACGTGGTAGGACCAGGTAAAATACCGGTTATAAAGAGTGACAAATTATCGAAGGGAAATTCTATACCAGGAACGTCTCTTGACACTGCCAGACGCAAGGTGCATTTCTATAAATTCACCTACTATGTATTCCTGTCGCATCGAGCGTATTCATAGGGATTTCACCTTGGAAGCGGGCGATATCAAGTCGGAAAGGTCATGGACCCAACCCAAGAGGACCATGGGAACCCCCAAAGGGGTTAGACTATTCTAATGCCTCGACTAGTTCGAATGCGGGTCGCGTCTATATAGCAATGGAGAGTTTAACTTAAGTGGGACGAAAGTCAGACGTGAAATTGATTCTGTTTTGAAACCTATTGAAATTGAAGAATGCGTGGTTGATTAGTCGAAAGAAAACGAGTTGTGAATTTTTCTATCGCCGAACATAAAAAATAATCTCCAGAACAAATTATTTCTCAAAGAAATATTTTCCTTCCCACATTCCAATTCAGACTTTTCGACGAGACTCGCTTCAAATCTACGGAACACAGATCATTATAGTCGTTCGCCGATGAAATTCGAAATCAATCATCCCATAGCTCTCGTCTCAGACGGTCTTTTCTGGAGGAAAGAATGGACATACTGATCAATAATGATAACGAGGTTGGGAAATTCGGAGCTCGAGTACGTCATTATGCCCTCGTTAGAACTATTTGTTATTTTTCTAACTCGGCCCGCAGGTAGATTCCAGTTGCTCTTGCAAACGACTCAACATCAATCTAAAAAAAAAAAAAAAAAAAAAAAAAAAAAACTGAAAGAAAAAAATTAATTAAAAAATAGAAAAACTGAAGAATTCAAAAACACAACAATGTTATTCTAAAAAATAAAAACTGAAAAATTTCATGATAAGTAATATTAATCTAATGATACCAAAAAAAGAAAAAAATTTTAAATGAATAATATTATTTTAATTTAAAAAACTAAATAAAAAATATTTAAAAAACTTGAAATGGTTAAAAAAATATTTTAATAAAAAACCTGAAATTTTTCAAAAATATTGATCTAATTTTAAAATTGTTTTTGAAATTTTTTAATTCCTTTTTCTTATTTTTTTAATTTTAATTTTAATTTTCTAATTTAAACAATTTTCAAATTATTATTATTTTGATAAAAGATAAAAATTGAACCATACAAAACGTATCGATCTGAATAAAATATACTAACCAGTATTGTCATAAAAAATACTGGTAATTGTTTGAAATTACTGGTAATTATTTTTATTTGTAAATAATGAAAAAGTTCAAGTTTCTAAACAAAAAAGTAATCAAAACAATTAAAATTTCAAGTTCAACTAATAAAAAAATGAAAAACTCAAAATTCCATGGGCAATAATGTATTGTTATTTAATTTTTATAAGTCAATTGGCAATCAGTGGTATTTTATGCATCAATATTTTATGTGTAAATACCTCATTGGGAGTAGCGGTTTGAAACAGATCCATCGTTAACTACCTCGATCGTTAAAAGAGAATAGATAAAAGAGTGATATTGATGTAAAATAAAAACGGTAAGGAACGCTATTGATTATTTTGAACTAAGGAGCCAAATATTGCTCCAAAATGATCCTAGGTCTCTTGCCTCCAATGGCTATTATTTTAGCCGCATTTTTCAATTTTAATTTAAACTCCAACGCAGCTAGGACTATATTGCCGAATCGAGCGAGTTCTTTTTCAGTCCTTTCGCGACTTTGAGGGGGAAAAGAGAATCATTCGGGGCGAAAATGAAATAAACATGCGCCCCGTGACGAACGTCGTACGGCGGCTTCTTTTCCCGTGAATAATACATGCGACTGAGGAATAGGCAATGTTCGCACCTTCCAAATAACCGCACACAAGGATCCCACGTGTATCTAAGAACGAGTTAGTTTCTTTCGTTGAAGGAAAACATCCAGCGACCACATATCACAAGTTTCTTTGCCGGTTTTCTCGAACTGGGAAATTTTACTCGCCAGTTTCGCTCGATTTTTGCTATTCCATAAGAATATGTAACGATGTGAGACGAATGCTGATGAAATTGAATCGATTGTTAGCACTGCAGACTGGCAGAAGTGTTGCCAAGTTAGGGAATTTCCCCTAAATCTAAGAAAATCTAAGGGATTTTTTTGGGGATTTTATTTTACAACTGGCTTTTTTCAGGTTTTTGTAGGAAAGATTATTTTATTGTAGGTATTTCAGTTTTTTTGTCATGAGCCAATTCTCATTTCTTATGAAGCCCAACATCAGATCTAATTCACGTCTAGCCGGATATTTTGAAGCTTTTTAGGGTTTGGAGACATGTTGGGATTTTTTCTTCAATTTAGGGGATTTCAGGGGATTTCCCGACTCGGTTTAGGGGATTTCCAGAAAGGCACTTGGCAATACTGCCTGGCGGAGGAAAGTCTGAAACCCGTCACATAACTATGTAGTTTGCTGCGGCGCAAAAATGATATCAGTACCAATTCCAGCTTGATTTCAATGAAGAATATTACAACTCCGAAATGTCTGCCATTCTCCTATTTCTATGCGAATTCGCGCATCGGAAATAATTTCTTTTGTCTGTTTCAGCAAAGAAAGTCTCCATTGTCTTTTTAAGGTCGACGACTCCGCAAAGAAACCGATCGAGCTCTTCTTTTTCACCGATAACTTCACCCTTCGGACTTCATTAGCTTCATAAGATGCGAATCGAGGAAACCAATCAACGCGGTTTCGCTTTGATGCCAAAGGACCAACTGGTTCCGCCCTTGTTCCAAAGATCCAATTAATGTCCCCTCAGTTACTTCTCACCTTTTCGAAATTAGGTTTAATCAAGGACTTAAATACCGTTTGAGGACGGCGACAGCTTCAGGTGAAATCTAATTTTGATCGAAGTTTCAACAGAGGACTCAAAAACGTCTCAGTCGTTCCGGCTTTGATTAAACGAGCAATTATTCGCGAAATAAAACATAGATGGGAGCAGAGACAGTCGATGAAACCGAGTTTTGCTAGAGACATTGAATCGAGTAAAGTGGTGAACTAAAAAATAATATTGATCAAGATTTATTGCCGGTTTATCGATTCTAATAAAGTAGGGTTGTTGAAAAGGATCAATTTGTCAGCAACATCGATTTACTAGTCCCTTAAAAGTTTCCAAGTATCGTTACTTATTTTTGGAAATTTCAAAATCGGAATCGATACTTTTTGCAAGTTTTTTTGAAATTTTTTTGGGCCTGGCAAAAGCCAATTAAGTTTCATCGAGTTCGCAAAGCGACAAAAGCCCTGAGTTGCGACAGGTGAAAGCAGTCATTGGTAACGTTTTTTTTCGGTGGCAGAATATTTTAAAACCGGCCATTTTTTCAGGAGCGAGTCGATTTCAGAATCCGTTTCTCGACCGGAAATAATCCGTGTACAACTTCAACATAAAGACGGTGAAACCCAATTAGAATTCTTCCCTTGGCAAGTTTGTAATGGAGACTTTCGTAAGGACAAGCGTCGAGTATCTTGAAGTTTGTAAAGCTCACACAGAAACGTAACCTAATAAGCATCCTATTTTGAACTTATTTTCCCCGAAGTTTTCAACCGAAAATGATCTCGGGTTTCGTCGTTAATTTACCGCTTGATGCAGTTCAATGAAGATTTCGAGTAGTCTTCGGTACTTTACGAAATTTCGAGTCGAAGGGAAATCTTTTTTTCAGTGGGAAAATGATGGAAAAAAATTATTTCGCCTTTTTTTTTTCTTTTTTTCGATTTTGAGCGAGTTTATTCTCGTAACTTGCGTTCCGATTTTTTGCAGTAAAAAATTGGAGAGGGGTCGAAATCCAGATCCTTCAGGTTCTCGAGCTCCGTTTCACAATTGACTCGATGTCTTTTCCTAATTACTAACATCGCAACGGAAGACTTCATCAATAAACAGTTGCGTGGCTTTAATTTCGCTTTGGGCCGATAAATTTTTCCCACAACATGTTCATGGTTGGAAATTTACGGCGAGCACCGCTAAACAACCAAAATCTCTCATTATCAAGCGCCTCGGAACAAGGACATGTTTTCAAACGACGCCCCGGGTGTGAAGGTGGAAACTTTGCTAATGACATACAGACACGCCAAGGTTTCCATCATCGCCTTTTCATTTCGAGCGACGGGATCGAGGGGAAACAGGCCTGAAAAATTTATAGAACGCCGTTGATAAAGATTTATTACAACTCTCGGCCATTCTCATTTGCGTAACTCAAGCTCACGGTGCTTTGTAGGGGAAATAATATATTTTGAACGAAAATATTCTCGCTAGAAGTATGTTGTACATTTTTGTCACTGAAGTGCTCTTAGCCTTCAAATTTCAGTTCCATTTTAAAAATTCAATTTTTCTGGATATTTATATTTTTTATTTATTTACAAAAAAAGAACGAGCCCGAAATTCCAAGTGCGGTGTTTACAGCATGCGAGCGTACATACCATAAAAAATTAGGAAGTCCTTCATTAGTTATAGAAGAGCTCTTCCGTGAAAAAATATTATATACTCAAGACATATTATTATATGATTAGTAATACTAGGGGCTGAGCGCCCCTGGCGGCTGTATGGAGAGGTGTAATGTATAGTTTTTACAGTACTAACTATAATTGGGTAGGTAGGTGGTGGTGTTTTCGTGGTTTTGTATCTTAATGTATTGGGTTTTTCATCTGGGGCAAAGATGTAGCCGAGATAGGGAAGTTTTGAAAGATTTGTAACTTGCACAGTGGATAACATTAACAAAAAGTCATCAATTCAGATATTTGAATATACCAAAACTTAGGCAATTTAACTGTCCACATTTTCCCCATGTAATGTACCTATCCATTTTTCAACCGTTTATGCGCTATTCCACAATATTGCTGGAATATACACGAAAATATCTCATTTTTCAACTTTAAACGTTCTTTTCAGCAATTTAATGCAAAAGAAACATAGAATGAAGCATATATTGTTGATATACACATCATCAACTATCATTATGCTGAATTTCAGCAAAATCTAAATCAAAAAGTTTTTCACGAAAAAATCAAGGGGAACCCCTGCGATTTTTTCGAACCGATCAGTTATCGATTTTTTACTCCTCTCTCAATAGAGATAAAAATCTGAAATTTTCAGGAAAGTTGTATCTTACCAAGATGTATTTTTGTGATTTTTTTCAATTCTCGGAAAAATGTGCAAGTTGTCCAAAAAAATCAGTTTTTGAACGCTCGAAAATCGACCTTAAACCGGGCTTTTCGGGGTTAAAATTCATGCAAATTAATTGTTTTAATACACAAGAGTCTTCATTTGAATGCCTTTCACACGTGCACAGCAAAAAAATTGGTGAAAAAAATTCAAACAGCGCCAGAGAAATTATTTTCCGTAATCCGAGCTGCAGACCGGCCGAAATTCCGAGCTCCGCAAGGGTGAAAAATTAAACTTTTGTTTTAAAGCTATTTCCAAAGCTATTATTCAAGGAAATTTAACGCTGAATCCAAATTCAACGTCAAAACGACGGAAATTTGACGACAACTATTAGTTTTTCACATTTTAGTACAACACTGTTTTTATGTTTGGTTATGGTTATGTTATATTTATGGTTATAGTTATTTTTATGTTTCAAGTTTTAATGTTCTTTTAATGTTTTATGTTTAGATATTGCGAAAAATTGGTATTTTATGACTATGACAGCGAAAGAAAATACTCGCAGTACACTTGGCGGTGGAAGAGTCGAAAAAAATTTAATTGCCGACTCTTTTCAAGGTACGACCTTTATTTAACTTCTGTTTCGAAAATTCGCGCCACCTTTTTCGTTTAGCTCACTTGACATTCAAAGCAGGCGGGCCCACCTTTTTCCAATACTAACGTCCCGCCGACTTCATGGGCTGGAGAAACTTTATCGGCAGAATCAATCGGTCGGTAGTTCTTTCCTTTGTTGCGACGAAGAAGGGGGGCCATAACAGTTGAAATATATTCGGAAACGCGTGCTCCGACTCGGCTAGACCCGACAATAAATAAGAGCGAAGAAGCGGAGTCTGTTCCGTATTCATAACGACGATGCCTGAATAAGAAAAAGGTTGAGTGTTTGAAGTGCGGCAGAAGGCGGACAGTATCTAACCGTAGAATCAATTTCGATCTTCAAAAAAAAAAAAAAAATTCACTGCCCGGTTTCTAGAAAATGAAACAACGTCCGACATAAATCGTCATGAGTACGCTCAGGAACCAGGAACGAAAAATGTTTCGAGCTCTTCCTGCTCAATTCCCTTAAATTTTCCTCCGTCGATTGTTCGAAAACTGGCGCCGTATGTATTTTGAATAAATAACCCCTTCAGAAACTGTAGGAAAATTTCGACTCGTCGGTTCATGGATTTTCCGTTTGGTCTCCTGTCTACGGGACGATTCAGTTTTTCCTCTTTTTTTCAGGTTGAGCGAAAAATCTGTTTAATATGATTCGACCGCGGGGAGGAAAATGCGAAAGAGAACAACGGAAACCGTTCGCTCGGATTTGCCGCCCTTGGAATTCGCCATTTCGCGTTTACCCGATGCCGCGGAGCACACAAGTGAAGCCTCATCTCCAGCGTCAGCGGATTGTTCCCCCGCTTCCAGAGATCCCTATTTTCCCTGAGCGAAAACCATTTTTTTTTTGTCCACCGGAGCAAACAAACGAACGCAAACTTTCCAGGGGCGAGCTCCGGTGAAAAATCGAGTTTGGTACTTCTGCGGTCGCGTCAGATTTTGTGGCAACACTGGTCAGCAGACAATTATCGACTACCCGTTTGAAAAATGTCACGTTGGTCGGCTTCTATTTCGTCAACTTGGAGAAATCAATTCTAACTAGGTATAATTTTGACAATTATACGATTGTTATCACTTCATCAGGTCAATTTACTCTTAAATCGTGACAAGCTTAGCTGTATTTATACTAGCTTAACTAAGTCAACTGACTTAACTGGCTAAACCAGGTTAACTAGCATAACCAAATCCCCTACCTAAATCAGGTTAACTAGCTTACTGAGTCAACTAGCTTAACGGGCTAAACTGAGTCAGCTACGTTAAACGGGTTAGCTAACCTAACTGAATTAACTAGCATAAGTAGATTAGTGTTATAATTAGTGTTACCTAATTTATCTAGCTTAACGAAGTTCTTCGAGCTTCTGAGCTGAGAAAAATATCCTGAATGAGTTTTCACATTTAACCGCTTAAGCTTGTTTAGCTGTGTGACCTTGAAAACGCACGATTGTACTCCAGAATTGTAACCTCGTGATACTGTTACTCGTTTGCTCTCGAAAAACATCTCTGCGAAATATTTTGCATTTCAAGTCACATTTCAGCTAATTACATCCACAACGAACGGCGAAATTATCAAACGACGTTGTCCTCTATCTGCGACCGCTTTATAATCAGCCCTTCCGCTTTTGATGATTTCACCAACCCTTGCGATTTATGATGCCGCTCCGGAAAATAAACGGAAAGACGAATAAATACGGGAACCGAGATTTTTTCATAATAGAGACCCCTCCTAACTCAATTTCGTACCTTCATTTTCTCCTCAAAATATTAACCTCGTTTCCGCCGGTAAGCGCAGGAATATGGAGGACACTCGGATGGGAAGACATTTTTCTCCAGTCGGCGAGGATAACCAAGACGGTAAAAAAGTATTATCTTCGCTCAACTGAAAAATAAACGTAATTCAAGTAGCGTGTTTGGTTTTTCGCTGAATTACGCAAAGATGGAATAATTCACTGAATCCCTTCAACTGTTTCAAAAGGTTTTTTTATTTTTAAATTAGAAATAAGGAAAAGCTTGGCTATTCAAGTTGAAGATTCTAAGAATTGTTTCGTAGCTATTCAAAAAGGGATTTTACTCTAATAAATTGAAACATCTCCAAGCTCTTTGTGGCTGTGCTCTAATTCTTTTTTTCGTTCAGTGAAAAAGCGTTGGTGACTTGATAAGGGAAAATTTATGTGACCTCAGCCATCTTTGCCTCCTCAGGGCACGTGGAAAAGATGGATTGAAAGCTATTTGGCATTAGTTCAAGCTTAAGTCCATTCGATGACGATGGATTTTGGGATAAATTTGACTGTTGTGGACCCATCTGAATACGGCAATGCAGCTCATAAGCAAAAAATACTGCCAAGATCGAGGCTCTGGAACGAGTCAGAATCGAGCCGCAGAATCGAAGTCAAAAGCGTCCTTTTACGGATTACCTCGAAGAGCATCAAGACAGCTATGTGTTCTCCATTGTGGTGCTCATCACAATCCAGTTCAATGGCGAGGAATGAAAGTGGCGGTCTCGTTCGAAAGATTGTCACCCTTTTTCGCGATGGTGTTTTCCGCTCCCAGACTTCTTCGCGACGTTGTAACGTAAGTTACTTCCTGGCAATTGCTTAAGGCAATCAATAACAGGGGAGGAACCTTGCGCTTCCCATTGGGACCCCTATCCATTGTTTCTGACTGTCCCCTTCAGACGTTTCGCTTGAAGCTCTCTTCCCCTTTGGCTATTGTTCTGCTCAGGTTGACAGCCACTCGAGGCTTCAGAGCCCTAACGATACTTCCAACGGCGAGCAGGGTTGTTGGAGTTTCATGTAATCACATCGGTCTTTGTCCACCTTGCTATAGTTAGTTCAATCAAAACAGTGCCACAGGCAGACGAACTAACGACCGAAATAATGCTCGAATCGGACAAAGAGTTCGTGCCGTGGGGGGAATTTTCTTGGAAAATCTAGTTGGCATCGTTTTTCCGATGTTTTCCTGTCGTGTGCAATACAAAATATCGTTCTAGGTCTTTGGACATTTTTCAAATCGCTCGGAAAAATGATTTGATCCCAAATTTTGCTACTGTGGGAGTAACAAATCGTTCGGAAAAATTATTTGATCCCAAATTTTGCTACTGTGGGAGTAACAAATCGCTCGGAAAAATTATTTGATCCCAAATTTTGCTACTGTGGGAGTAAGTCGATTATGTAGAGTTCCAAGAAATCGATTTGAGCTAATTTGCGGATGAGATAATTAGTGAAATATACGGTCGAAGAAAATCGACGACAAGGGCTATTTAAGCTTGAAAGTTACCTATACAGTCGACTGACGAAATCTCATCTCAGCGCAGTCGAATACCTTAGCCAACACGACCGTGCATTCCCATTATGCCGGATCAACCGTCGGGAAACCGCAGGCAGCTCAGTTCCCCCCTTTGAGCTGATGATTCGAAACGGCTAATCTGTTGTAGTCGATCAATCAAGTACACACGGCGTTATCCGGGCCCGCGAAACGGAGGATCATCATTATTCAATTTAGTTGTTCATCAGAGCGAAATACGTTAGTATGTTACTAGATGAGGATCTCGATGAGGCGCGGATTGGAATTCGCGGAATGGGATGTCGGTGACTTTGATTGGTCGGATGCCCTCGATGAACGATCTGTTACAAGGGTGCAGCTAGGATAGACGGTGGAGATTAACTCGGTATGGATAATCTTTCGTCAGATGGCTGAATTGACGTCGCCTTTTCATCGAATCCCGTGAGAATATATGAGCCACACATCTGCACAATGCTAAGGTTTCGAATGCAATCTTGAAACAATTTTGCAAAAATATGACCGGTGAAACCTTGGAAAAAATATTTGCACCTCGAATCGTCCAATTCCCAACGACAGCGTCGATCGACGTCGAACTAGTTCAGTCAAAACTTTTCCCTCGCCCAATTCCCTTCTGTCGTCCGTTTTATTTCGGTGAAACGCCCAAAAACGAGGGAAGGAAATTCAAATTGGGACCACGTGGGACTAATTTGGCGATCACAGGAGAAGTCGTTTAGCCGTCGCTCGGCCTGGGACTGCTAACGAGTCAATAGACGCAGCACGGCCATTACTGCGAATAATTAAGCGGTTTTCCCTCGGTTCAACTAGTGTAATTGTTGTGTCAAACAGGCCGTGACCGCTTAACCCTTAAACGGAAATCGCCACCTTCGTTTAACCGAATGAAGATTCGAACGCAGAAAACTCGATCGGAAAAGATGTGGAAACCGCACTTTTTCGAGGACTTTGAATATATAAGTTTTATTCATAATTCAGAACCACTGAACACATTGTACAATAGAAAGAAAAGTTTGGAAGTTAAAACGGCCACGAGAACGGATGAAACAGTGACGACTAGGTTAGACAGACTGAGAGGTAGCTGAGAACCAAAGCTGCCACAGTAAATAATTATTTTATAAATCCATTATTAGATCAATGTTTGCCCAAATTTACATAGACCCAACCTTTTATTATTTAGATCAATTAACCAGCTCGAATGATCGATCGTATTGTCAGAATTTTATAATGAGTTCAAACGAACGCAGCTTGGGAGAGAACCGCTCGCAGCGGCGGACTCTGGGACTATTATCTAACTGCCTTTCAGAACAGACTTTTTTCTCCAAGCTGGATTCTTCAATTAATGCTAGGTTCAATTCCCACTGAATCCTGGAAAAATTACTAGGACAGGGGCTCGCGTGAGCCAAGGGCACGAAAATAGGTGGGTCTGATAAATTGCAATGTTGCCAACTCGCAGCGAAGAGTACAGTGATTTGGAGATTGTGGTCAAACGTGAGAGGAATACTATGGGCATGTTGTGGGCCCTCGTACATTTCTGGTAACCAGATCAACTCGATGCCAAATTTATTTGAACATCATCTAGATCCCTGTAGCTTTCTATTGCTTATTCTTATAGTTCATTTTCACTTTGAGTCCGGTGATTGTTAGTTAGGGTTTGCTATGACAATCTGTAACACTCAGGTCACTGGATTCCTGAGGTTAGTTGCATTGTACTACGTTATAAAAATGGTCTTGCACAGAAAACTGTAGGAAAAATGCATTCCTCGTCAGGGATCACTAGCTTGCATCGTAAGTCATCAGTTCATCTAGGAAAACCAACTAATCGCACGCATCACCATCTTGCATAAAAGGTGAGTATTGCAGGAGTGCTCTGATACGTTCCTTACAGCGACATCTAGTAGATATATCATAAACTAACTTTTAAATTTTCGTTTAACAGTTAACAGTTTCGTTTAATGAAAGGCATCCTATTTGGCTCAGATCTGATTATGCGATTTTTGTTTCCATTTGGGTATAGCAAGCCACTGAATCGGATTCTGGTTTACTGTTGAATTGGATGGGTATTTGATGTCGTTCCCTACGGAAATGCAAGCGCAGTGAGCAACCATTATCTACTATTTCGAATAGTAGTCAATGAATATATAGTTCGCCAAGATGATTTCCAAGAGGACAATCGGCAGCATTGAGGAGCACCAACATGCCAGCTCCAGTTTGAGTAAAATTCAATAGCGCTACAAGGAGCCCACCAAAGGACTCCCACGAGACTCCTATGCAAAAGCAATGCGTCAACCACTATATCTAAAAGTATACACCAATAAATGACGGTCTATTACAATCAATAATATTGCCTTCATTATGAGGTAGCGCCAGAAGTATTTCATATTTGCAGATCACACTTATTTTGAAAGGGACAAAAATTCAAAGGGAACGAAAGGCCACCCTTGAAAGATCGTCCTTCGGTGAATTCCTTTGATGTGGAATGTACAGGATTCCCTGTCGCACAGAACTAGCGGGAAGATTGCGGTGCCAGGAAGGGAGTAAACAATTAGCTGATTGGTTTCTCACTTCTAACGGAGGTTCTCAGATGTTTCGTCGAAGGGTGGCTTCCTAGCAATGCCTGCAGAGACAATATCGGCGCTTTGGCTCGGAACGCCAAGACAAAACCTCCCCACAGTCGAGTGCGATGGAGAAAGCAACCGCGAGGTCTTCCGGGGCAATTATTTGAGGCCCTAAAGGGTCCTCTGTGCTGAGTAGCTTTCGCCGTATCCTTTGGAACGTATACGAGTCCAGGGAATCTGCGGCCAATCATTTCAATCACCTTGGATTCTTGCGTTTACTCGGTAAAAGTTCCACTCGTCGGTACAATTACAAGAAATTGAAACGGAATGAATGATTAGTGATACTTCGCTTGGTTGTCGTCGCATTTATTGTAGTAGAGGGGTTGTGATGGGGAGAAAAACCAGGCGACTTATTCTCCAGATTTTTTTTTCCCAGCCATTAAAAATCTGGAGAATAAGTCGCCTGGTTTTTCTCCCC
This sequence comes from Tupiocoris notatus, assembly GCA_037159825.1. Lineage (NCBI taxonomy): Eukaryota > Metazoa > Arthropoda > Insecta > Hemiptera > Miridae > Tupiocoris > Tupiocoris notatus. The sequence continues at coordinate 40,315 of JASJUZ010000484.1, forward strand.
CTCACAACCCCTCTACTACGATTAGTGATACGTTTGAGCAACCTCCTGGATAAAAATCTCATGAAATCTGTTTATATATTGAGAAGGTTTTTATTCAACTCCCAACAGATTCCAGAGCTTTACCTGGGATTCGGATTAGAACACGCCTTTCTTTCAATCGGAGGTTATTTTTCCGAATAAGCAAACCTCGTCAGTCGTACATCAAAAATCGAAAGTAATCCACTGTTGATCCGTTCCATTCCGGCAAAACGCACCTGTTCTTTCGCTCCCTTCGGAAACAAGCGATTCAATTCTGCGTGTATTTCTCCGACAACCGGTTCTCACCCGATTTACACCCGATCGAGGAAACTTGAAAAGTACGGGAACGAATCCGCAAATCAAATCTCATTTCGCGACAGAGCGAGAAAGAGCGAATAAAACGAGTTAGACAGCTGGAGGGCGAAAACGTTTCATTCTTATTCAAGCGGATCCAGATCCGAGTTCAATTTCCGCTTCGGCGAGTGGATGTGAAAGATTCGTCTTGGAATATTCGAGTTCGGCGTTATGGAGATTATAACGACGCCAACGCGATTGCGTAATTTCCAGTCTTTTCCCCCGTTCAAGCTTACATAACAAATAACAGCTTCGAACGAATTATTTCCTTAGAATATAATACGATTCTTCGAATAAAATTGAAGCAGACGTGACTCGATCTTTTATACTTAAGCTGGCCAAGTACGCACGTTCTTTTCCGTTCAAAATCTCCGCGTTAGGGCTGGTTAGTTCTGGTTAGGGCTGGTTAGTTCTGGTTAGGGCTGGTTAAATCTGGTTAGGGCTGGTTAGAACTGGTTGGGTCTGGTTAGAAGTGGTTAGAGCTGGTTATTTCTGGAAATGACGGGTTGGAGGTGATTATTTCTGGTTAGGGCTGGTTAGTGCTGGTTAGTGCTGGTTAGGGCTGGTTAGGGCTGGTTAGTGCTGGTTAGGGCTGGTTAGTGTTGGTTAGGGCTGGTTAAATCTGGTTAGGGCTGGTTAGAACTGGTTGGGTCTGGTTAGAAGTGGTTAGAGCTGGTTATTTCTGGAAATGACGGGTTGGAGGTGATTATTTCTGGTTAGGGCTGGTTAGTGCTGGTTAGGGCTGGTTAGTGTTGGCTAGGGCTGGTTAGTGTTGGTTAGGGCTGGTTAGTGTTGGTTAGGGCTGGTTAGTTCTGTTTAGTGCTGGATGGGCTTTCTACGATAACAGACTTTCCACGTTCTCTCCACATTTCATCGCTTGGTGATTGACGTGCCATGATTTACCAAAGGAAAAGCAAAACTTTTCCTCGCCACACCTTTCCTCTCCGCTATTTTCCTTGGTGCTGATCTTCCAAAGGAGAGAACATCCGTGCATGGCCGGCTAATTTGATTTTAAGATTAAAAATGACCGGCTAAACATTTTGTGCGCATTTCAGACGAAAGTCTGAACCGCAGGAGTGCGTCCGCCCGATAAAAACCTCTTTCTTTTCGATGACTCGGCTGATGTTTTCCTGACTTGGAAAAGCCCGCACTAGAAAACCTCGGCGCTCTATTTATGTGATCGGGAAATAGGAGGAATTGTAAGAAAAGCTAGGACTCCGGCGAGAACCGTCTTGCTTTTTCTCTCAATATCGCACGATCCGACTGGTTCCGTGGTAGGAATCCGTTAAGAGGAAACTGGACGTGCTCATTGTAAGCCTCCTAGTTGATTACTCGGCCCGCCGGTCGCCAGGTAGACCCTCATGGCTTCAGGAAAGGTCCAGGCGAAACTGCTTCTTATCGAACTTCGTCCACTCCGCTCGCTTCACAATTCTGCTTTTCTTTGTCTTTTTCCTATCAGATGCCTCGTACCTCTGCTCCAATACCGTTACGCCTTTTTGCTTGCCGACAATCCAACAATGAGGCGAATCGTTGGCCAAACACGCGGACCGTTCTCTTGTTCGCTCGAGTTCTCTTTTTATCCTTTCCAACTCTTTCTCTCTTCGGAGACGAAATCACGTTCGCCCTTATGGAAAGCACTCAGTCTATATATATATTTTTTTTTTTAACTTCATCTTGATCTATTGTTGTATTATAATTTAACAAGCCAACGATTTCAGAGGCCAAGAAAACGTTCGAGGGAGGATTTTATTGTTAACGAAGGGGAACGAACGCGTCTCTCGTGGAGGACAAAACAAGGCAATAGATAAAGTGGCATTTTCGATAATTGAATTTTTCCGTCGCCTTTCAAAAATCAAACCCCTCTTTAGCAGAAGTTGATTAATTTCTTCCGCCCATTTCATAAAACCTATTACGTTTCTTGAAAGCTATCGCCACCGATACGAATCCATTAACACAATATACACGCACGTTCATTCCCTTGGCAAATCAGTGGAAACGCGAGAGGAAACACCGCGGAAAAAATATCGCGTGTATGGCTAGATGACATGATTTTGGAAAAATATGCGCTGAGCGTAATTTTTGGAAAGAAAAAAGTCTATTTATGCGGATAAAAATTCTTAAAAACTTTCATTTGTTGCGAGGCGTTGTCATTCTCAAAATCTCAAGATGATTAAGGGGCAATCAAGAGATTCTCAATCAGGTGAAGAACTCTTGCGTCTGCATAGTTGCGGCTAAATAGTTATAAATCAATTAAAAATCCCCTCACAAAATCCTTCCTCTTCACATGCGTGTGATGAATCGCCAGTAGGATGCCCTAACCAGATTTAACCAGCCCTAACCAGAACTAACCAGCCTTAACCAGAACTAACCAGCCTTAACCAGAACTAACCAGCCCTAACCAGAACTAACCAGCCCTAACCAGAACTAACCAGCCCTAACCAGAACGAAACAGCCTGTATCAGCTCTGCTGGTAATGGTGCGCTCTAACTCGGTCTTTAACCAATGGTGGGAAACAGTCTTCCGCGAATCCTTCCCCGAATCATTTGGCGAAGCGTCCATTCAGACAAATGATTTTTGAAAGGAAAAAATGATCCCTTGCCGCAATTTTCACTAGGAAAGAGTTAAAGTTTATCTACAGGATGCACGTTTTAGGAGCTATTACGCGACAAAAACCTTCAAAAAAGCAAATTTTTGCGGTCTTCGGTCCACCGAAGGTTCGACAGGCGATAAAATGATAACGAATATCCCGCGAAGAAATATTGTTTTCTCGTTTCGAACAAATTGCAAATTGTTCACGAAACAAGCGGAGCATTTTCCAATATCGTCGAACTTTTGCAAGATTAACGTCGAAAGCAAAGAGCGCAAGTTTACGCAAAAGGAATCCGCCTCCTTTTAAACAAGATCCCTCAAGGAAGTCGGTAACGGGAGAATCGACGTCGTAATTGGCAAAGTTCGTTGAAATCCGAAAGCGAAATACCGACAAGACGGGCGAATTCGGAATCCGACACGAGTTCGAGGCCAATTATAAGTGAATAATTAGAAATATTCGTCCTCACAGTTTGCTCCACGTAGGCGACACTATTTCGTAACTATTCGCCCTTGACGAGTTGCAGGTCCGTGACGTTTTCATCCGCCGCGTGTCGTTTTAATTATGTTTTTCATCTCTCGTTGTCGCGACGTTGCGTCGTCCAATCCATCACTTTTTTCCTCCTCGCATGAACGCATTTCTGCACGAGCGTAGGAGTTTGACGAGGAGGGAAATGAAATTACGCGGGGAAATTACAGCAGATGAAAAAAAGGCGATTTTTTTCAATTGCCCGGGGAAATTATCGAGACGAGGTTATTTATTGTTTTGAGTATCAACTAAAGCTTGAGCTTTCTCATAAGTTGGCCAACGATGGTAGAATTACAGTTGTGCAGTTTAGCGAAGAAACAATGTATCGCCCTAGACTGTTGCAAGAGTATGAAACGCTAGATCATCAGAGAACGTATTATACGGCACTACATATCTCAGAAACTAATAACAGCAATCCACCCTTGGGGCCAGGTTTCGCTAAAACCCATTTCCGGAACAATGAGTTTCGTCCTGTTGGCGATAAATTCATTTTTCCGTCGGCCATTTTGAAATCCTTCGTAGTGGCGGAAGAAACGGTCATCGGTGGAAACTCAGGGGACAGAGGAAGCTTGGAAAAGGAGCATCGGTTTTGAAAAGATTGTCGGCTTCGGAATAAATAGCGGTGAAACCGGTTGCGGTTGATATATATATAATTAAACGCTGGAGAACTAAGGAGTTAAGCTGGCAGATTGAGAAGGGAATATGTGGCGGCAGATGGCAAGGTCCCCAACTCCCGACGACCCTCGACATCGGCACGGTAATTTCCAGAGTCTCGCCGAGATATTGCTTGGCTCAGCTAACAAGCTGTATATTGCTTGGATTTCCATATTACGACCTCTCCTCTCTGTCATACTCGCGAAACCGAGTTTTGCAACGTACGTCCTCGGTTTCTAATGGGCTTCAGTCGGCACTTTTGACCGATGATTCGGTTTTAGCTCTGAACAAGAGGGAAATCGAAACAAAAGGTGGACAGTGTTGTATTCTAGGTTGAGAGGTTCATCGATCGCTTCGGATTTTGAAGCATTTGGAATTTCTCTTCAAGGTTCGAGCAGGGTGGAAAACAACTTTTTGAATACTATAAAAGCCCGCCATTTTATGTGGTCACCTTCCTTCTTGCGAGATTAAGCTGCTACAAAGAGATCACAGCCATCAACACAGAAAACATCTAAATCGCCTATTCGACATCCCAGAAATAAGCCGAGTCCCATTAATTTCATTAGACTTTCAAACACCCATGAACCGTAGGATCCAAATCAAAATCGAGAAAGCCCTTCGATAGGTCCAATTCGTTTAGCTGTTGGGAAAGCAAATTTTCAGCCTCTGCGGATTCGATGTTAGGATAAGGAAAACGTTGAGCTTGTGTCGGTTAAAGCCGTTTTACATCAGGGCCTAGATGCTGAGGGGTTGGAGATGAGATGAGCTTTCCAACGAGCAGCTTCAGAGAGGCCTTTCCAACGTTCTCACCTTTATTGTGCTCTACGGCTCATATACGCCTTCTATCCGAGACCCCTGAATTTCCTAACGTTCGCACTCAAGACCCCGCCCTTATAGAAACTGTGTTAACTCCTCTCAATAAGGTCCTTGTGAAGAAACTTATCCTGTCCTCGAAGCTCATCTTGTAGCAAGAGGCCTTCCGGATCAACCCGAAGAATGAACTCTTCACGCCATTTTCTACGGCTTTTCCGCACCTAATGGCAAAAGCTCCGTTTGCAACTTGGGCTACAATGGCTTGCGAAGTTCCGTGCAGCCCAATCTTCAAAAACATCAATACATTGTGTCCAACAGAAATGTGAGTACAGAAATGTGAGTACTTACAGAAATGTGCAAAAGAATTGCAGGTACTGGAATTGGATTTTATTGGTTTCTCGGGAAAATAACCGAGGAACATTGATGGATGGATTGATGGATGCAACAGACTAGAACGTCTTTCAACAATCTACGATACAGGGATATGTCCAACCATGTTCACCTCTTTTGCAGGAATATCAGACCACAGACACCAAGCAGCTCGTTATATGCCACATCATCCTGATTGATATGGGGCTTGAAGGCGTCCAATCTTAATAACCTTTTCCAAACTGTGGGTGACATGGTTTGAGTAAATGGGAACCAGACAATGGCTGCATATTGGAGGATAGGGAGGGAATGGAAGTTGATGACAAGTGCTTGGCTGTCATAAAACTCCTGGGTATTCCTCTTCAGGGAACCCAGAGCACAAAAATTCAACTACCAAAGTAGCTCTAGTGAGGGGAGTCTGTCATTATAGTGATGATTGAGCTAGAGGAGTGTTGAAATAAAATTACCAAACACTCGGATGGTTTACAGCAAGACTATTCTGACCGTACCTACCAGAGTCTGTATCGACGAGCAATTATCCACAGAACCGACCTTGTGGATCATTTTAAGGTCTTCGGCAAAAAGGAGAACATGGATCTGGGAGAAAAGAGAGATAACACTGTCTATCACACTATCGGGAATAGCGATGACTCAACATGCGATCCCTGGGCAACGTGGAGGGTAGCAGGAAATGGTCTGGACATTTCCGAGGCGCATAAGCAGCATAAAGTCAGGTACCAAGTTAACTACACCTACAATGGTCCATAAAAACCCATTGACTCTAACTTGGCCAAGAAATGCGACAAACTATCTAACACTTATATAATCTTATATAATCTTCTAATATCTAATATAATCACATGTATTCCTTTGTTTTTCACATTGTAATTGGGCTTCGGCCCGTGAGAAATCAATAAAATAAATTTAAAAAAAAAACACTTCTACAAAATCAACCGACACCAAGTCATCACCATGGATCATAAGCCAAACCCTTGCAAAAATACTCAATTATGAACGAAATTTGGCAGCAGAGAATGAATCCGACTGAATGAAACTTGAGTGCAGCAGTAACGCCGATCCAAGGGGTTACAAAGCATAAATATACTGTTGAACTGCGAACGTATGACTGAACCAAGAACTCATGGCTGACATATTTGCTTGTTAATATGCACTACAACTATTGCAGTATTAAATATCGCTATTTATGAAAGGGTGAGTCAATATTATTACATCGTTTTGAGAATAAATTGCCTGATTTCTGAATTCATACGTTCCAGCAGAACACAAGTTTGTGAGTCAGGGAATCTATTTACACTAGGCAGAACATACGGCTGAGAGTTTGAGTCAGGTGAAAAGATTGCTTTATATAGACAACACACTGCTCGTTTTCTGTGAATCAGCTTCAGCATTGTTTTCTACATCGGCCTAAAGATTAATCTTCCTATTACTCATTCATTCTCGTAATTAAGCACACAAATTATTGAACATGTGTGATTTTATTTATTCTGCCATCCTACGTTTATCGTATTCAGTTTTGAAATACAGTTGGAAGACCTTTCCGCAAATCAGAAGACACTAGAGACATTTTAACTAGCAGACTGAGGAATGGAGGGCTAAGACTTTTCTGGCAACAGGGCTGCGCCTGGTGGCAATATTGCAACCGACAGGTGTTCCATCCTTGTAGAAAGAATAATTATGCATGAATAGGTTTCCAACGCTCTATTGTGTAGCAGGTGGAGGACAATGTAGAGGAAAGCCTTGGGAATCTAGATCATTGGGCGAACGGAGGGATTTCCTAGGCTGGCCAACGGGGACGTGGCAGACATAAACATGTCCCGAAGGTTGAAAAGGAGGATTCCGCCAGGGACGGGTTAATGTGAGTGAGATGTGGCTTAATCGGTGACGGGGTACCTCGTGATGAAGGTTCGGTCTCCATTCTAAAATTCCCCCCTAAAGCTATCGACCTCATCGCTTTCCTTAGGGATAGTTCAACCCGACACCTAAGCTGAAGCGTAAATCATTGAAAGCATGGAAGGGGTCGCCTCTGGAATGGCGGATATCGGCCTCGCGTTATCTTCCGATGAGGATGAAGGGGTATTCGGTGATGGGATGATGAGAAGTACGGTAGAACCTTGTGAAGATGAAGCTTGCGGAGGAGGCTATTGGTAAGATAAGTCGCCTTCTATATTCCGCTCTTATCTGCCAGCCGAGGGCCTCTTTACCTTTAAGGATTAACCTTCCTCACTTCGCTTTATATTAGGTATACCTCTATTTCACGAGCCGGTACCCAATTATTACTACTTGGAAGGGGGATTATTGGAGGACGGTAATTACAATATTTTTTCGTGGCATTTCAATATTGGAGAAGAGAAAATTCATTGTCCGCATTGATCTAAATATAGGATATAAAACCTGTTGAACAAGCTCGAGCAATATGCATTTCTATCGAGATAATTAGGAAAATAATGGATCGATGTCTGTCAATTGAAAAATTATTATCAACTTTTTCATTTTGTTCTTTGGGGTAAATTATTTACATTTCTTGCCACTAAACCGGGTTTTGCGTCAGCTTAGCAAACTCAGGAATAATATTTTTCCCCATAAAAAAAATTAATAATAATATTACCCCAATGAGAGACTATTTTTGCTAAATAAATAAAATAAGTAAAATATAGAATGAGCGAAAAAACCGAATCTTTAACATATTTTTAATAATTAATATAACCGAGTTTATTGTGTTGAAATAAAAAAATAAAAATTATTCGTTTATTATCTCAGCGCTAGTAAGAAACAGTTTTGGTCATTGATCTTCGTTCGTCATCTGTGTTTCATTCACCCACGTCGGATATTAATCATAAACATTTTTAGTCATTTGTTATAATCGACGATTTAGCCAAACTTGAAAATCAACTTTGTCTATTATCAACGTTTTCGCTAACTGTCGATGTTCATTAAAAATGTTTTTTCTGTTGATCGAATATTTTTCATTGTTAATGACCATCCTCGTTAATTTTTTAATTTTATTTTTGTTCATCGAATTTTTTTCTTGATGATCAATTATTTATTTTTCGACGTTATTTTTTCCTTTTTGTTTCAAAACCATTATATCTATTTTATCATTATCGTTTTCCGTGTTCCGCCATCAGGTCATCAGCACTAACGCGGTTAGCCGTTGTTTATCTCGCGTTTTCGTCGTTGATCGTTGGTCATCGTTGTCTAATAATAATAATAATGGAAAAAAAGGGATTTGAAAAAGTTGAAGTTTCACAGCTGAAAGTTCATCTGGTTATTTAATTAGCCCAGATTAAATCATAATAGTACTTACTAGAAAAAAAAAAAAAAAAAAAAAAAAAAAAAAAAAAAAAACGACAAACCAACGAATGAACCAAAGCAACAGAAAAGTCGAAGAAAAAATCGAATTTTAACAGATGATAACGTACTTTTTCGTTTCGGATAGATTTTCAAAATCGAAGCGTATTGCGAAATTTCATCTAGAAGAAAGAGCAGATCGTATTACTCGGGAATTTTCGCCGTAATCGCGTTATCGTCGTCAAATGAAGCGTTTCAATATTGATCTCGAAAAAGGCGACTATTCGGCGTGTAATAGCCCCTTCGATACGAACGCTGTATGAGTTATGAGCTTCGAACTCGAGCAAGGCTTACCCTGAGGAACGGCGTTTAATGACCCTGAAAACCTGCTCGGGAATGAGTCGGGAGTAAGGAGGATCTTCTTCGTACATTATGTCCTACTTAAAGAGGCGTTTCCTCCGAAGAAACGACCCGACCGAGGAGGCCTTCTGAATTCAAATCATGAATTAGAGCCGCATTCTCTCCGTAACCGAGTTTTCCCGCAGGCAACACGTAACCGTCGAGTTGTTCCGTTTTACTTGCCGACACGCCTTCTGCCACTAAATCGCACCGTAGACATTACCGGCAATCTTCCACTTCTGCTCATGGACGCAAGATGCTGCGAGTTCGTTCGGCGACAGGTCGCGGAATTTATTTACAGAATGCTATCGCAATACGGGAGCTCGAGGGAGCGAGTTGGTATCGAGATGAGACATTCATGGATGCGGGAAGAAAGTAATCGCTTTCGATTGCTTGCATGAATGCAATGATTATTTCGCTTTTAATGGGACTATTTGACTATGTAAAAAATCGCGCTCTAAACACAGGTATATTTTTCAAGTTTTTACCAGTTTTTAGCGTTTTTAATGTCACACTAGATTATCAGTGTATAATGAAATTTCCGAACTCAATCCGAACTCAGTCGAAATTTTTTCGACTGCAGACCAAAAGTTTCAACAATTTTCAAAGCTTTATAGTTTTTCTAAATTTTTGCTCTTTCCTTTTAGATTTTTTTTTTTAGCAATAACTAAGTGGCATTTTTAACTTTATTCTTATCATACGTTTTTATTTTTTTCAATATTACAAAAAAGTTCACATATTTTCAATTTAATTTTGACTAATTTCTAACGTTTTCAAGACTTCGTATTTATTAATTTTTTTCGCTCGACTTTAAACTAGTTTTTTTTTTCACGTTTCCATATATCTAGATTTGTAACTTGCACAAAAATTCATCAATTCAGATTATTAAATATACTAAAACATGGGTTATTAAACGGTACATATTTTCCTCATGTAATGTACCAGTCCATTTTTCAACCGTTTGTGCGTTATTCAACAATTTGCTGGAGTATACGCGAAAACATCACATAATTCAACTTCAAACGTTCTTTTCGGCAATTTAATGCAAAAGAAACATAGAATGAAGCATATATTATTGATATACACATCATCAACTATCATTATGCTGAATTTGAGCGAAATCTAAATCAAAAAGTTTTTCACGAAAAAATCAAGGGGAACCCCTGCGATTTTTTCGAACCGATCAGTTATCGATTTTTTACTCCTCTCTCAATAGAGATAAAAATCTGAAATTTTCAGGAAAGTTGTATCTTACCAAGATGTATTTTTGTGATTTTTTTCAATTCTCGGAAAAATTTGCAAGTCGTCCAAAAAAATCAGTTTTTGAACGCTCGAAAATCGACCTTAAACCGGGCTTTTCGGGGTTAAAATTCATGCAAATTAATTGTTTTAATACACAAGAGTCTTCATTTGAATGCCTTTCACACGTGCACAGCAAAAAAATTGGTGAAAAAAATTCAAACAGCGCCAGAGAAATTATTTTCCGTAATCCGAGCTGCAGACCGGCCGAAATTCCGAGCTCCGCAAGGGTGAAAAATTAAACTTTTGTTTTAAAGCTATTTCCAAAGCTATTTTTTAAGGAAATTTAACGTTGAATCCGAATTTGACGTCAAAACAATGGAAATTTGATGACAACTATAAGTTTTTTCTATTCGCAGTACCTATTACGAAGCTCTTATGTTTTTCAACTTTGAAAATTCATTGCAAATACATGCAGTACTGTTTGATATTGTTTTATTACTCATTCTTACAGGAAATCAGAGGTGGAATGCGAATTTAAATTGAAAAATGGCGAACAGCGAAGATTTCAAGTCATTTGCTCAATTTTTTCGGTTTTCATACTTTTGCAGTTTGAACATAATTTTTTGATTTTCGCCACGTTCGCGAATTTTGAAAAAATAGCTTCTGTTGAAACAATCTGTGAAAAGTCAATAAAAAAAAAATAATAATAATAAAAAATAAAAATAATAGAAAAAAAAAAAAAACACGGATTGGCTTTTGTTTTCGAGTGATTTTCCACTTTCTGGGAAAAAATCGTGTTTCGGGTTTTCTTTTCTCCTTTTCCTTCTCTTTTCGTTTTCATCCAATGATAATCCCAAATTTCAATTTTCATCGTTCAGTTTTTTTTGCGCAGAAATTCCTCCCATCCAAGTCAAGATTCCGCGACTTTTTTGGAACTGATAAAATTAATATTACAACTGCAATGATGTCGCGTTTCGTTTTTTTTCTTTCGAGGATAGCGAGAAAACCGCCTTGTTATCGCGAGGAAGGGCTCCTAAATACCGAAACGTCCAAGCTCCATCTCATCCTGTTATAGTCTTTCAGTTGAGCCGTGACGGAACTTGCCAACGCCGGCTCGGTCATTTGTTTCCAAGGCGGACAGAAACGGTTAGGAGGCGGAAAAAAAGACGGAAGACGAAGGAACGGGTTATCTTTTCGGGGGTGAAAAATGTATTATGCTGCGGCTGGAGCTACTCTTCTACAGTAGCTTCGCAGTCTCGAGCGAACGACGTGACTCGAAGACTCCGAGGAAGAGCTGTTAGGTCTTTTTCCATCCGCAAACCCTTTCCGTTCCCTAGCAACACTTTCGCGCTAGATTGGGCGAAATGGGCTATTCCTCTGAAGGGACGAGGAATCAGATTAGTTGCCTCGGCGCGAAAAGAGGCTCAACTTGGAGAAGGTAGCGAAATGCCCTCGCAAGGCCCGAATTCCCGCGCGACGTAAAGCGTTTGAAACCTGTAACGATGTACAGGATGAAATCGTTTTTATTGCATCACCTTTCCCTCGCGAAAATCGACGGGAAGATTATGACGGTGAAAATAGAAGGGCGAGACCTTTTACGGCCGGAAAATTAGAAAAATCGTATGCTCCGTCGGAAAAACGTTTACCGCAAGGGAAAAGAAGAGAAGTGCGGCGTGCTGACGAAACGGTACGAATAATTGCTTCATCTGCTCACCGTTGCGAATTTTTCGAGAAGATTTTAAGAAATTTGTTAGTTACAATAGTTTGGTAAGAAATTTGAAAATTTCGTAGAAATTTGTCAGTTGGAAATGTTTAGGTAAGAAATTTGAAAATTTTTTAGTAGAATTTTTTAGTACTTTCTAGAAAAGTAAGAAAGGAGAAAATGAAGAAGAAAGAGAAAAGTGAGAAAAGAAAAAAGAAAGAAGACAATTTCAGAAAAGTAAGAAAGAAGGGAAGAAAATGTGAGCAAAAAAGAAAAGAAAGAAGAAAAGTTTAGAAAAATAAGAAATTTTAGTGAGTAATTTTTTAGTTACAGTTTGTTACAAAATAAAAAAATGGCGGGTTTTTTTTTTAATCAGGCAGTATTTTTATGTTTGAATCAACAAACAGGAATAACTAGTTATCCTATGTTAATTAGTTTAGGACTAATTAAAATATAAACTGTCGTAATTTCCACTAGTTAGGGCTAGAGAAACATGAGAGATTTATTGATTATTCTATTTCATGACGAGTTTAAATCAAAATAGGCCATCTCATCGGTCGAATATTTGACGTAGTCGAGATACTTGTACGGCGTTGTAATAGAAATTACAAGATGATCGAGGGAAAATCCAAGAGATTCTCAGTGTTTCATTTTGCTGTATGTTTGGTAGAACTTGAATATCGAGATTTGCCCCTTTCAAATAGGAATAATTGGCCTCTATTCGTGCTATTCGTTCGGAGGATTTCATAATTCAAATCCTACTATTCGCGGAAACGTCAAACGCGTTTATTCTCTAACGAATTTCTAGCATCCTTGTAAATCTGTCGAACCTACAACGATGCAAGTGATTTTAAAGAAGGATCAACGGCTCTGGCGGTGAATCACTGCCGAAGACCATTAGCAAGGGCGGGCTTAGATAGTTTAATTTTATAACGGAGCTCAACGTTTAAAGGGTAAGCTAGTTAAAATAACTAAGACTCTCGATAGGAGAATGTCGCTTGAAAGCTTCGGACCGACCCCTGCGGAGCTTTTAATGGGATATATAGCCCATCCCTGCACTACACCCGATTCTACCATTGGGAGATGAGGCGAGAATAGGGACCGCGGGACGCATACTACTATTGTCATGTCAAGGCGATATTAGATACCCTTGGACGCTTTGGAGAAAATTAAATCGTGATTATCCGCTGAATACAAACGCGTGCAAGTCGCGATAGCGAGGAATAAAACGGTTTCTGTTATCAATTTAAATTTATTCTGAGAGAAAAAGCAGCGCGAATCTTGCTGTCAACTCTTTCAACGACTATTCGTTCTAGTGCCAGTGATATATATAAAAATGAAATTTAAATAAACCGGAAGATCGAATGAAAAGAGAGCAAACAATAGATGTGTACGTGATAAAACCTGAATTGAAAAATTACGAATAAATCTAAAAATCCGATTTAAAATATCTGAGGATAAAATTCGAAAAAAAAATGTATAAAAGGGAAAAATCTGAATAGAAAAATATGGATAAGAAAATAAGAATGAAGTCTGCAAACTTAAATGAAAAATTCGAATAAATAATAACATTTAAATGCTAACTTGAATGAAAAAAATCGAACGAATAGAGAAAATCGAATAAAACGGCTTTATTCTAAGATATCAATTTTCTTTTATCGTGAGAAGAAATCAAATGGAAAATGCGAAAAACTTGAGAGGACTATTTTTATACGCTTTTGTTATATTGTCATTGATATAGAATTTAAAAAAATCTGAGAATCTGAATGAAATTCTTGATGATCTGAAAATTTGTAATATATCAGAAATTCGTATTTAAAAAAAGACTACATAAATGGGAGGAATATAAATGAAAAATATAAACGAAACTGTAAATCTGAAAGAAAATAAATCTGATGGAAAATATTAATGAAAAGGAAGAAAAACCCTGTCGTTCAAATATCAGAACAATAAAAAAAAATAAAAAATAAATAAAACGAAAAGTACAAAAAACTGAAAGAATTTGAATAAATACCTTAGATAAATCTTACTATAAAAAATCTCAAAGAAAACTGCTGTCAATAAAAATGAGAAAAAAAATTGCCATAAATAATTTTTCATTAATAGTAAATCTGGAAGTAAATCTGATGGATTTCTAAAAAATAAGAAGCAATCTTTTTTATTTTTGCGTTTTTCGCATCGTAAATCAAATTACTGACAAAATCTTACGATTCGCGAATTTTAATTCACCTAGGAAAATCTTCAATTGCGAAACAATATATTTTTTCCCGCTCAAATTCTACCAATCATTGTTCGAGATGCTTAAATGACATTTCATTAGCGTAATGTCTTACCTGATATGAGCATGGTGCCCACGTTTTCCCAGCCGGTTTGGTTGTAATAGAACGTGTCCGGAGACAAGGACGTGACTCGATTGTCACGGAGGTCCAACGTCAGATGCGTGACATGTCCCAGACCTGATAGAAGTCCAAGCGGCAATTCTTCGATCGATGTGCTCCTTATTGATAAATAGGCTTCTCGAGCCAAGCCCTTCAACGCCGAAGGTTCGATTTCTTTAAGCGTCTCACCTCTGTAAATGTCGTGACATTTTAAAAATGTGTGGGGGGTATGTAAAAATTGAAAATTAATGACCTAGTAAAATTATAATTGCGTAAAAAACGAGACATTTTATACTAACCGGATTTCGAGGTGGGCTAATTTGGACGGAAGGCCGTCCAATTGGTTGGTCAGCCGTTTTTCCATGACGGTGACGGTCAGTTTTGTAAGAAACTGCAACGGAGCTATCAGGCTTGACAGTTTCGGTGACGTTTGAGCGACCAGCCGTCGCAACCAGCGACATCCCCAGAGAGGTTCGTTTTCGACACGGTCCAAAAACGCGAGCCCGTCCATGACCAGAGATTCGAGCCTGTTGAGTCCTAGCATGCTTTCCCTAGTCAATACCTGTTGACCGATAGTAAAGTGTAAATTAAACTGAGGTACGTGAAAAATCCTAATGGCTGAAAAGTTACTCATTTTTCTCAGTCATTGGAATGAGTAACGGATGAGTGACCATTTAATGGAAATCCTAAAAAAAAAAATTCTAACTGCTCTATTTAAGTGGCCTTTGGAAATCCGTCAATTTCAATGTTCGAATGTGCCGAAAGATGGGTAAATAAATCCTCCGTGAGTAATTTATCTGACAATTTACAACCGCTTTTTTGCGCTATTAAAAATATTATTATGCATGAAATAATTCTCAACTTGAACATTTTTCGAACCTAAGCAACAGAAAAAGAACATCGCACATATTATTGCTATGAACATTATTGACGTCATTAAACCAAATTTAAAAGAGTCAAACTTATAAAAAATTACCACAAAAAACCATCGAGTTTTCCTTTTGATTTTGGAGATGATCAGGTATCAATTTTCAACACGGCCGTCAACAACAAAAAAAAAAAATAAATAATAATAATAAAAAATAAAAATAAATGAATAAAATAAATAAGAAAATAAATAAAAAAAATAAAAAAAAATTGAAACTTTCAGGGAATTTGTCTTCAACTAAGATATTATACTTGTGTGATTTTTTAGATCTCCGAAAAAAATTGGAAATTATTTTTAAAAAATCGGGTTTCTAATTCACAATAATCGAACTACTGTACTCTATATCTATAGTTCTATATGGTCACTATAATCTTGTAGAACTCCTCTTCACAAGTGATAATTATACAACTTGTGGCGCAGCAATACTTTGGAGATACAAGAAAGTGAATTTCCCATGTACCCCGGCGAGAATTTTGTTCAGCCGTTGAGCCTTATTTTCGACCATTGCCGAACAGATGAATGTGAAACGAGAGCAGTTATATTATTCTAGAACGAGAAAAAAATTGAATTCGACGCGTTTTCCCTATGAATTCTAAGCATCCGAGGATTGCGAAACTGTCGTAAACGCACGTTCTTGCCGTCCAGGGCGTCCGAGCATTTTAGCAACAATAAAGCACCTGAATGTCCAGCCTGTTTGAAATTACTCGAAAAGCGATAAACTCGACACAACGTCACGGCGTCTTTTCGAAAGGAGGTGTAAAAAGGGCAATAGTAAAAATACATATTACGTTTTGAAGCGAGGAATATACAGCCAAGTATTTTTTACCTCGGCTCGGACTCTGCGAAAAACAAAAGGTCTGGTATGTCGCGTTTTTGTTGTTCCACGGGGTAATATCCGTAGTGTTATTTCCAGGCGGGAAACTGCAGAAACAGAGGTGTAAAGGAGCTTCTGCATGGCCGTATCTAGTTACGCTGCCATTAGGCCTTCCTCCGGTATTATAAACTTCTCACACCACTCGCCTCCACTAAGAGCTCGTCTGTCGACCTTAATTTGTCCTTTTTACATTCTTACATGCCGTTAACTTGAGAACCTCCTAGGGAAAACAGAAGTTCTGATGTTTCGAAATTTTCACATCGCGTCATATTAGGTAATTTCGTATAAAGTTTGAGTCGAGTCAGCTATTTATTTTTTCTGGCCGCGTTGAAATACGGCAATATGCGGAAAAGGGGCTGGCATCGAAGTAATATTTTAATTTTAGCTCGACAGCGTAATAAAGAGATTAGTCGCTTCGATTAAATTCCTACATTATTTACGGTATTTGTTGTTCTTTCCATTTCATCGTCAATCCCTTCTGATTATTTTTACGATTAAAGGCCTCTCATTATTTTTAACCGACTTCAAAATGAGATGGTTGACTTGCGGTTTTTTTTTACCGCTGGCTCCTGTAACTCTTATCGAGTTACTTTTTTTTGTATGAAAGGGTTGTTTTCCAGGTAGGTCCCATAATTTGCTAAATTGAATTCATCCAGTAGTTACGTCGCCAGACTCGGAAAAATGCCGGAAAACGTGATTATCGCGAAAACAGCAACTTATGACTTTACGAGCATATAACTTCCAGAAAAATTCCTCGATTGTTTTGATTTTTAAGTCATTATGTTCATAATTTATCTATCTATAAGAGCCTAGCTCCAATTTTCGTTCGGTATTCTGATATGGCTTGTAGAGAAGAAAGTGTAACAAAAAACGTGATGCCAATTTTCACATTTCTGAGGTTTTTCGAGCACCATTCCCAACAACGTCGAGAAAAAAATATGAACGTTTTCGCACTTGAAAGTGCTCAGCAAGAGCTTTCTAAGAGTGATTAAAAAATTGTTATACATGACATAATAATGGAGTGATTGATGTTTTTATGGACCTTTGTTTGAGAACTCGTAACTTCTTCAATATAAATTGTTTTTTTCATTGTTTGTAGACTTAAACTGTTCAAATTTGAGTCTAGTTAGCGCAATCAAACTTTGGTATAGATTGGAATAAAAGTAAAAATACTTTTTAGGCTGCGTTTATTAAAAAAATAGTTTCAAAATCACGTATTTTGGAATATTTTTGGTTGTAGAAAAAAAATACAGAAGCCATAGCATTTTCGTTAAAAAATTTAAATTCTGCATTAAATTTTCAACAAATAGCGAAATTTTGAGGGCTAAATAATGCTATTTCATACACATTTTGATGATTTTCTGAAATTTTGTTCAGATTCTCTCATTCAGCGTAATTGCGGATAGGCTTGAGAAAATCATAACTTCATTATCATTCGAGAAAATAAAGACAAGTGAACTCGTGCATTTCTGTAACCAACAATTGTGTAATAAATCATTTATTCCAGTGAAAACTATATCAAACTAGTATCACCAAGGGATGCTTGTTAGGTCTGGCAATTACGAGTCACGAAAACGTGGGACGAGTCTCATACTTGTTTCTTCATATTCTTCATATAGCTCCAAGCTTAATTTACTTGATTCCCAGGTACGTAAACTTTAATTTGAACATCGGAAAACTCGATTTCAACTCGAAACGCGCGATTCAAAATTCATCAGGGCGTGGCACTACGTGGGAAGAGGTTTAATAAAATAAAACTCTCGCCCTCTCACGGATGTGACGCCCTTTCCAACTTCGACTTCACCAGAATCATTTCCCACCAAACTTCGAGCAAGACAGGGAAAGCTAAAAGGGGAAAAACTACCAAGTTTTTCCTTTTTCTTGCGGTCGCCAACTCGAGGGACAACTGCGGGGTAAAGTTCCGAGAGGACAAACTTGAGAGGTTTCAGACTGTATAACTCTATCGTTTCAGTTTCACTCGATTTAAAACAAGAGTTCCGCTCCGAAGCAATCTGTTGGTTAAAGAAAACAAAATCTCTCCTCCCCCGCAGGGTGGAAACGTTAACTGCAAGTTTTCACCGAAGCATTGTCGAACGACTGAACGAGAGATTTCCGTTAGTTTTTATTCCCAAACGCTTGCGTCGATTTTAGGCTGAATTTTCAGAGAATTCTCAGCACTAGCTTTGACAACTCATAACAAGCTAATTTTCAAATTTTTCGTTTTACATTACCGGAACTGTTGGAGTACAAGCGTTCAAGCAACTAAGCGCAGTAATTACATTTTTATAAGATCTTACCTTGATCGGGTTGTAAGAGATGTCCAGATGCTTCAAGACGGTCATCTTGATCCATGCGTTAGCAGGAACGCTCGTGAAACTGCAATGGCTGATATCCAGGTTTCTCAAGCTTGGCAAAAGCGTCACGATGGCCACTGGAAGGTCGGTGATTGCGTTGTGCGATAAATTGAGCGACACGAGGTTCGGCAAGGGTAATATGGGCGGCGACAGGATACCAGTGTTGGCCAAATTTAGGTGCCTCAAGTCTTGCAAATAGTGGAAAACCTCTTTGAAATTGGCTCGCAACTTGTTGCCACAAAGGTCCAACCTGAGCAAGCCGCCGACGCTGGTGAAGACATTATCGGGCAAGAGAGTTATCCTGTTGCCGCAAAGGTTCAAGCTCGTCAAGTGCGGCGTCTCCGGGAAAACAGTGCTGTCAAGATGTTCGATATGGTTGTGGGAAATATCAAGCAGCCGCAATGTGAAACCGACTTCGCCGAGAGATCCGCTTGGCATTACGAGGAAATCATTGTTCGACAAATCGATCCTCTCGATTTTCGTGTTCTGAAACGCGTCCCTTGGAATCGACCTCAAATGGTTGAAAGACAAGTCGATGACTCGTAAATTGACAAGGTGTTTGAACTGTTCCATGTGCAGTTGGTCAATATGGTTGTGGGAGAGATCTAAAATTTGCAATTTTGACAATCCAGCAAAAGCGCGTTTTCTCAATTTTGTGACACTGTTGTGGGCTACAATCAGCGCTTCAAGATTGTCCAAAGCGCCGAACGCGGACTCATCCAATTTCGCGATATGATTATATCCCAAGTTGATTCTCTTCAATAGGCTGCCGACCGCTTCCAAAAACCGTTTTGGCACGTCGATCAGCATGTTGAAACTCAAATCGAGTACATGGACGTACATGTGGTTGAGGATTTCGTTGTTTGACGGAACGACCAATAGGCTTATGCTGTTCTTGGATAAATTCAGGGACATTGGATACTCCGGGTTGGTGACATTGTGAAACGAGGATAGAGACACTTCCTGCAACTCGTTTCCATAGAGATCGAGCTTCAGCAAATGCGGAATATCGCTGAAAGCTCGCGTATCGATTCTGGAAATCTTATTCTCTGACAAGAGTATCGATACTTTGTTCGTTAGATTTTTGAATGCGTTCGGTTCCAGTCTCCTTATCTGGTTCCCGACCAAAGATAGTGCTCGAAGTTCCTCAAGCCCGTCGAACATGTACGAGCTGATATCTTGAAGATGATTGTACGATATGCGGATGTCGCTTAGATGCTTGTGGATTTCGGGGTTGAAAATGCCTATGGGCAATTTCGGCAGTCGGTTTCCGTCTAAATTCAAGTACCTCAGGTATCTGAACGGCCGGAGCGAATATTCGGAAATCGTTCGAAAGTTATTGTTATCCAATGCGAGCCACATGAGCGAACCGAGCGGGCGAAGGGACTCGTCCGGAAAGTCTTCCTGATACAAGCCGAAACTGATTTCAAGGTTTTCAAGACTTGTGGCAACGTCGATGAAGGCACTTGGATGTAGCTCGGCGATTTTATTGAAAGACAAGGATAATTCTCTCAATACCGGCGTGTGCTTGAAGGTGTGCACGTGTATCTGGCTAAGACGATTGTTCATCAGCAGCAGAGTGTCTAACCGTCCGGCCCACGAAATGAAATCTCTGTCGTTGACTTCTCTGATGAAGTTGTATCCCAAATTCAAATGGGCCAAGTGAGCGCATTTTTTCAACGCCAACGCTGGCAGCTCTTCCAATTTATTTCTAGCGATCGACAACGCGCTCAAGCTTTCAGCAAACGTAGTAAAAGCGTCGCTCTGCACTTCGGACACATTGTTCGACGGTATGTACAAATACTTCAGTCTTGTCAAGCTTCCCAGAGCTCTTGGTATTTTTTGAAGACGGTTCCCGCCTAAATCTAAATACTCCAACGAATTCTCTACACCTTCGAATGCTCTTTCGTTGACTGTCTCCAATCGGTTCATTGATATCGATACTCTGCCGACGTTTAATCCTTTAAATGCTATAGCTGGCAGCGTTTTGAAATAATTATAATCTAAATTGAGATCTCTGATTGTGACTGTATTGTTGAACACATCGAGCGGTATCGCTGTCAGAAGGTTATCACCGAGGTCGACTTTATCCAAGTTTTTGTGATGTCTGAACGAGAATGATGAGACGGTTTCAATATAGTTGTCTCTCAGGTAGAGCCAAGAGAGGGATCTTAAAGTGTCCAGCAGTTCGACTGGAAACCGTTTGATGATATTGTGCGAAGCACTGAGCGTGTGAACATTGGGAGGCAGCGTCCCCGGGTCCAGTATCAGGAATTTATTGCTATCTAAACTGACTGACTGGAGACGCTTGCAATGCGCAAGTGGCGAATCAGGGCCGAGGTCTCGGAGATCATTTTCGCCCAGGAAGACGCTGGAAAGCGTGTGCCGCAGACCTCCCCAATCAAGCTCCAACCCAAGGGTGTAAATGTGATTCCTGTAACATAGTCGATAAGAAAACGATGGAATGTATTGGTACGATTATTTAGCTGAGGAGGATTCTTCAGTAAATTTAGCTCATAGCTAACTTGTATGGAGAAATCAGTGAGACTTACCCGTGGAGATTGAGCCAGTCGAGAGCTTTGAGATGCCTTAGCGCATCAAGAGGAACATTTTCCAGCTTGTTGTAGCTGAGGTCCAAGAACCGCAAGACTTTGCCTGACGCCCTGAAAAAAAAATAGTAAATGTGGTATTGGATTGTTTGTTGGCCAGCTGTAGTTGTTCGCTGACCAGATCAAAGAAGACTAACTGATTTGGATGGCAGCTGGCTCTACTAGTATCAGCCAGACTTGGCAGGAAGGAGGACGTTCAGATGGAAGGTAATTCATGAGTTTCAGGAGAGAATCATGGGTTCAGACCAGTTAGGGCTAAATGGAAGACAATAACTCATTGTTTTGAGGTGATACGGTGAAAATGTTTTCGGGATTCACTGAGCCGATTTTGCTTTCTTGCATTTGCCCAATAATTTTAAATCATCAGCTGAAAATTTCTCATCACCAGCAGCAACCCTCGAAAGATTCTGCAGCTGAGAGTACAGAATTGGCTACAGGGACTTAATAGTGGCAACCCTATTCTAGTTGTAAATGCTTGCTGCAGTTCAGATAATTCCCCTCCGCATCCTTTTTTGAAATGGTGCGCTAAAAGTTGAGTTCTCCTAGCAGGTGACATTAATCTGACCCACACCGAACTCCGCAAGTTAGCAATGGTTAAAGAGATAAATTTTTTTGGACGACAAGTAAGAAACTGTTTCATGCCCCTATTTTTCCTCAGCCCTTTGTAATTCCAGTTTCCAACAAGGGGTAAAACGTCTGAAGCGAGAGTCCAAAAAAGGATTCCTCCAGACCGGTTGATTTATACGGTGGGAAAATATAAGCTAACTAACCCTTCGGTTGAAAAGGCTTCCAGCCGTTGGAAGAGATAGTAGAGAAGCAATGCGAGGAAAACGTATTATCCTCCCTCTAGCGGCCACTTTTAAAAGCTTTGAGCCCTCTCGAAAGGAACTTCCATTATGTAAATTCCATTCATCAATTTTTATCTTTCCCTGTCCCCGGGTTTTTATCGTTCGAACTCACAAATCATTTTTCCCCGATATAAATCCTCTCGGCAGCGTTATTCAAAACAGAGAATATTATACTTGGCGTAATCGGGTTGTACGGTTATTTTCCAACTCGTCGCCAACGAGTTGTAATACGTTGGACGTATTATAAGATCGAAAGAAATATTTCTTCGGCGGTTTTCAATCGGTGAACAGTTGGGTCTTCACACGCTCAAACAAATTATGTTTTTTTTTTTTTTTCTAGATTTAATATTTTTGATACAGAGCGTCTCGCCGCAGTAGGTACAAGAAGAGGCACGGCTAGTGCTTTAAACACACGTCTCATAGAGACGTAAGAAAGTCAGTTTGTAGTATTGGAATCAGGAGCTCAGGCAAGCCCAATTAAAAGGTAATCACTAAACCTGACGGGACAAAAGAACCCAATATAGGTTATAAAAATGTTATCGATGACGGATATAAAAAATTTCAGGAAAGGGACCAGAAAATCGTGAGAATAACGATCAAATTGTATTTACTCGTTTGCGTTCTTCTCGATTATTTAACAACATCAATTCATCAAACAATGGATTCGTTTGATATTCGGCTTTGATTAAATCCTTTCCACTCCAGGTAGACTAACCGATAATCTTTATTCATTATTTCTATCGCTTCCTCCTCTTCAACTTTATCAAAAACGATAAAAGAACAGACCAAAAGCGTAACGATATTATCCCGACCTTGTCGGGAAACTTAGCGTAAAAACCTGCGAGAAAGCCATCAAGCCGTCGTTTATTGGTCTACGAAGGTGGGGCATTTGCAAGTCAAATTTGGCTCAAATCGTAAAGGGAAAGTCGACCAGGTCTGGAGAATCCCTAGCAACGAACTTGGCGTACGACGCAAATCAGAGACCTTGTCATGGCCTGGGGTAAAAGAAAGGAGGACACCGAAGCGCCTGAAGGCTTCGAAATATTTACAGGCTTTTGGAATATTTTGAAGCCTTCGGCAAGTCAGGTAAAAAAGCTGACTAAACCAGTGAGCGAGGCAAAATTGCCAAAAATATCATTATTTTGCCCATTTTCGACGTTTTACTTGGATTAAATTTCACTATGCTGAAAGAAAGTTATAAAATTTGTTGACCCTTCACATTTAATAGCAGATGCTCCGAAGGCGGAGGCTTGCGATATTAAACTGTGTTCATACATAATTCAATAATTGTGAGAGGGATTATGGAGATTTTTTAATCGCCCACTGTAAGCTATTTGGGGCAAGTTTTTGTAAGATACTCGCCAACGGGTTTATGCGAGGAGTAAGCAAAGCACGTTAACAACCGCAAGTGGTTGTTACTCTTGAGCCCCTTCGGCAAACAACCGCATAAACAAGGAAGTCCAAGAGAGGGAAGATTCCCTTGCAAGCTACCTACCCGTTACCGCATGCGTTCAACCTAAAGGTACCACCAGTTTGGGTAAACAGGCGAACTACTTACCTGCATGGCTCCTTTCTAGCAACAACAACCTCGACATCTAAACTTCCACGCTAGTTCAACGTCGTCGTGAGTGTCAAGTTTTCCGAACCGAAGTGCTCAAAAGGTAATAAATTAAGAGCGTTACATTATTCATCAGTTCGTGCGATTCTAATAGTCGATTGATCGCTGTTTGTTTCTAGGGAAAATATTTGCGGACCCGTACCCAGAGGTTCCTGTAATCGCAAGAGCCACAGGAAGAAAGCGTTTGCATAAATGAGCATAGTTTCTCTGCTTCCTCGACGGTTCCTGACATACAACGAGCTATTGGAGCTTACTGGACATTAACCTATTTCATAAGTAAGTCATCTCACGCCACTTTCACAATCTGCACTTTTCCAGAAATTCAGCTCAGAAGATAATCAATCATGCATTACGTTTCCTTGATTGAAGGGAAAAGTGAAGGTATAATGTGACATTTAATGTGAGGGTGAATGTGTAGGTGAATGTAAAGGTATAATGAGACATTTAATGTGAGGGTGAATGTGTAGGTGAATGTAAAGGTATAATGTGAAATTCAATGTAAATGTGATTGTGAAGGTGAAAGTGAAAGTGAAAGTGAAAGTGAAAGTGAAAGTGAAAGTGAAAGTGAAAGTGAAAGTGAAAGTGAAAGTGAAAGTGAAAGTGAAAGTGAAAGTGAAAGTGAAAGTGAAAGTGAAAGTGAAAGTGAAAGTGAAAGTGAAAGTGAAAGTGAAAGTGAAAGTGAAAGTGAAAGTGAAAGTGAAAGTGAAAGTGAAAGTGAAAGTGAAAGTGAAAGTGAAAGTGAAAGTGAAAGTGAAAGTGAAAGTGAAAGTGAAAGTGAAAGTGAAAGTGAAAGTGAAAGTGAAAGTGAAAGTGAAAGTGAAAGTGAAAGTGAAAGTGAAAGTGAAAGTGAAAGTGAAAGTGAAAGTGAAAGTGAAAGTGAAAGTGAAAGTGAAAGTGAAAGTGAAAGTGAAAGTGAAAGTGAAAGTGAAAGTGAAAGTGAAAGTGAAAGTGAAAGGGAAAGTGAAAGGGAAAGGGAAAGCGAAAGCGAAAGCGAAAGCGAAGCGAAAGCGAAAGCGAAAGCGAAAGCGAAAGCGAAAGCGAAAGTGAATGTGTAGGTGAATGTAAAGGTATAATGTGAGATTTAAAGTGAAAGTGAATGTGAATGTGAATGTGTAGGTGAATGTAAAGGTATAATGTGAAATTTGAAGTGAAAGTGAATGTGAATGTGAATGTGAATGTGTAGGTGAATGTAAAGGTATAATGTGAAATTTAAAGTGAAAGTGAATGTGAATGTGAATGTGAAAGTTAAAGTGAAGGTGAAGGGATTATTGGAGGAGGGGGTAAGGGTGTATTGGTCACATCACGTCAGCTCAGAATCACTTAGGATAATAGAAGGCTTCTTGATGAAGCCCCTCGAATTAAAGAAGCAAAGAATGCGGCCGAAGACTTCGATTTGAACCATATCTTCAGCTAGAAGAGATAATTACTTCGAAATCTGATGGCTTTGAGCACTACATTGCGAAATAACGATGCTCTTCAAAACCAAGTCGAATCATTATCCAGTAATGGTTGGCCATTGTCCACCTCCTCGGGCCTTCGGTCAATTATATGCTCTCGTTCCGACATGACGGCCGTGGCAAGTCTTGCCGTTGATGGGAACCGTTAACGGATTAGAGCTCGGCGGTACGATAGGGACGATTCGAAGTCGAATAAAATCGAGCTCGGACAAACTTGAACGGTCGTCAAGCATTATTGAAGTCGGCGTTGTGCGGACGAGTAACCGTCGCGATTAGGGTAATCATCGTCCGTTTTCAGCTGTACGGCTAACAGTATCTTCTCGCTATGAGAATCTGTTGTACCAGATAGGACAATTCAGTAGCGGAGCGATCGTTGAGGTTTATTTGCCACCGTAACGGCCGAGCGATATTGCAGTGGTGCGTATCGTAAGTTTACCTTCGTCGCCGAAGGGAGGAGGATGACGAGATGGTATTTTCGATTAGAGCGTCTACAGCGAACAGAGCTAGGGCCTCTTGTAACGATGGCACTTGAACCTTTCGAGAGTTCGACGATAAGAACGACGATCGGTGGCACTTATCGTCAAGACTCGACAACAGGTAGTCACTGCTAGATATCTAAAACCCCTCAGAGTGAAGTGAGCCTTGACTTTTCTCTATTTTGAAAATAACGAAAGGTGTTCAAAGTTTGAATTCATGGTTTTGGTATTTACCTTTGACCTTTTTTTTAATCTGCTTGGTGTCAATGTCCATTTAGTACGGTTTTTGTATTTTGAGTGGGCGTTGTACGCGGTAAAGAGGGATAAGAGTGAAACAGCTATGCAACCAGTCGAACGGGTTCACCTGACGTCTCTGTACCGTTTCTGAAGACCTGGGGATAATCTGTTCTGATGCTAAATGCTTAACCTCTTGAACCGGTACGACCGAAAAACGGAATGTTACATCACGCTTACAAAAAAATGTCTTCGCTACGTTAAAAAAAAAAATAAAATAAAATAAAATTAAAAAACTTAGTCGACAAAGGTCCCATAACGTGTCTTTTTGAACCCCGGCTTAGCTTTATAAGGCCTTGAAGGCTGGTATTTAAATTATACTGGGCTCGTTTTGGTCGGTTATCAGATAGTTTAGCAAGTCTTCCCTTGCGAAACTGATTTTCTCTATAAGAATCTGATTTGTACCAGGTGACTCCAAAACTTTAGCCCATTCGACTCCCACTCCATTGGGAGAACAGGAGTCAAATGATCTGTAAAATAACTTCTCCTACCCTCTTGGCAATGTCTGCATCAAGAAGTCCCAGTATGCGTCATTTGATTCCGACCGCTGTTCCAAGGGAAAAATTCCCTCTGAACTCTCGTCGCTTTTATCGATTCATTGAACTCGACTGTTCAACCTATTCGGTCTATAGTTACCGTTCTTACCTTGGGTTATACTTAGGAACGGAACATTTCCAAACAATTTGCTCTTTTAAGAGCAAACGGCGGGACGGCGATTTTAGGCTTTGTTGCCGAGAGCGTATATGGCTCATTGTGCCTTTCCAGCATAAATGGCTCACCGCATCCCTCGAGAGAGTAACCCCTTGTGCTACTCCACCAAGCTTTCACAATGTCTCTTTCGCCTGATTCGCTCCCGCCTGAAGTTCGGTTAGCGAAGAAAAGAATATTCGCTCGAAAATACCAAATGGACTCCCTCACCATCGCTGGATATAAAAGAAATCCAAGACGTCTGTCCATTAGGCGTGAATGTGCGTTTAAACACGTATCTATTAAATTCGTCCGAGTTAAGGTGGAATAGAATTTTTCAACTGTCAGGCTCCGATTTGCAATAGACTGAATGTTTTTCCAGCATTCAAATTCTTAACCAGTTTAATCGATGATAGTGGCATAGGCACCCAATAAGAGGCAGGGTGCCCTTTGTCCTTCCATCCCCAGTGCCTTCACAATAGCACAGCTATCAATATAATTTCATGGAGCTTAGAGTAATTCGAACGTCCGGTCTATAGTTACAATAGGTGTAGGAAATATCTGCACGAAATATTTGTAACGAAAAACCATGCCTCCAGAAATACTTCATTTCCAGACTCGTTGGAATAAAATCGGCCAAACTCGAGCGATATCCGGTGGCCGCTCCGAGAAAATATATTCACGTAAAACGCCGCTTTTTCTTCTCGGCCGTGACCGCAGCCGAAACGGGTCAAAGGAACTAATTACATATAAATGAAAACAAAATGTTAATGATCAGGTTTTGCAACCCTGTGATTTGAGGGTGGGCTTAGTAAAAGCTACGGCCCACGCTATCCTTTCAACCCGTAGCGTTAACGAAACCCCTCCCAATCCTCAGTCTAGAACGCTATCGTGCGCGGAGAGGCTTCAATTTCCATTCGGAATGAACAAGCACTTCTACGAGCTGGTGTTTGCCCTCTAGGGATACAAATAAACTAAATAGGCGAACGAGTGCGGAAGCTACTGTGCAAACATTTTTTCCACCGGCCTTCTCTATCTCGATGCAGAGAGAAGCTTTTAGCCCACAGACGCAGTGACGCTAACTTGTGAAAACGATGCAGACGCGAGTAAAAACAAACGCGAACGGATCATGTTAAAAGCCAGGAGTTAAAGCTCGCGTTTCACGCCTCTATTCGAGAATAGATTCATTGACCGTTTAATATTACGTTTTTCATCGCATTGTGTCTAAAATGCTAAATATTGCCGTGTTTAAGGGATCAAACCACGAGACTTTTTTTGCATTTTTATGCGGTGGTGATCCACGAAGGGGCGAAAGTGCTCGGGGAGGAGTGGAACTATTAAAATTCGCATGGTAATTCGAATTGCTCTCTAAAAGTCGAGAGGAAAAAAACATGAAATCATTCCAGGATCTACCACAGGAAAAACAGCGAGAAGGAAGGAACGAACTGGTTCGCAAGTCACTGGGCAGTTCATCAATTAAAAATAATATCAGGCCCGGATTCGAACTCTGTGGGACTCCAGAGTCAAGAAAAATGGTTTCTACAACCCTCACGGTCACCTTACCCGGCCTTAACCAGTCATAACCAGACATAACCGATTCTAACCCTCTCTTTCAAATCAAAAAGCTTTAATCATTGAATAATTTCTTGCATTATATATTTTGAGTACTTAATAGATCTCGAAAATTAAGAGAGAACGTCATAATTTTATAGATTATGAGTGACGTTTGACCACGTTGAAAATCAAAAGCTTGCAAAACCGACTTCTTGTTGTCACTCTTACGAAAATTTCATCGCCTCATAATTTATGCTGCAGCTTCAGACAGAGCATTGCTCGGGAGAGGCGACCGAGTGAAAATACTTCACAGGGTTGCTCTGAGAAAAGTGGAAGTTGACAGTAAAAAGCTTCAAAACTCGGCGTAAACTTTCTCTTTCCCGAGGAAAACGAGAAGGACTTGCCGAAGAGGATGTCGATGGAAAAGGATCCCCAGAGCGGGAAGGGGAGCAATAAAACTGGGAAGATCCTCCAGCCAAAAGTATTAAGGGCAAGGCAACAACAGAATTGAGTTTATTTTCGGGCGTCCGGTTGAAGCAACGGAGATCTACGGATGGCTTATTTTTCCCAATTTGCGGCTGAAGGGACAGACTCCGGTGCTAGGATGGTTCGAGATGGGTGTCAGTTCTTGAGGTCCCTTGATTGGCAGGGTGAGAATCTAGTTTGCGGGTTTTTTCCAAATCAACGCTCCCCTCTAACAAATCAGCATTCGGGTATTCTCAGACCATACTCGAATAAGTCATCGGTGTATGCGCCAATCAGAGGCATTTACATTTAGGAGCGGGCCATTTTCGTTCCAGAGTAAAGGAAGATATTTTGCGGGGAATCGTTCCTTTTAACGCACTATCCATCTATCTACGTCAGATGTCAGGCAGACTCTGAGAAAGAAAACTGCTGAAGGATATTGCTTTTCAGTCTGTAAGTAACAAAAGACTTGTCCAATGCGTCTAACTCAGTAGCTCGTGCAAAATGAACCGAAGCCATAGAAAAAACTGGATCACGGCTATTATCTATGACGCCCTAACCAGTCCTTAACTACTCAGTGGCTACACCATCTTCAGAAAACGGAGAGTGTGAAATGCCTCAGGGAGTTCTTCAGCCATTATAATTTAATTTAATTTTTTATTTAATATTCTTTTAATTAATAATAATTGAAAATGGAATCGCAGAATGAGTTGGTGCCATTTGTTAACCGCAAGGCTTTCATTGTGGCAGGAATTGTATGGGACCATTCAGAATGCTTCAAGCTCTATTGCTGAGGAGAGGATAAAAATAGTTAACATCAAAGCTACAAACATGAACTGTGCAACTTCATCAGCACTAGGCAGACCTAGTGACTGAATGCTGCACCATCAATTTTGGACCAGTTGTAATTTCAGAACCAGTTAGCAATTCTGGATCTGTTGGATTTGTAGACGTTTGAGGCAGATATTCTCGTTTTCGACACCGTTCAAGCAATGCGAGTTTCCCTTCCAGCACCAGTAGGTTCATTTTCGAAAACTCGCTGTTCTCTTGGCAGAAGTTCATTACCGGGGATTCGCATAGCTTGGCCTCGAAAGACGATGGCTGAGCTTTCAGGGGCGGATGTCAAAACTTGGCTCGTCCTTGTTTTGTCTTTGGCCGACGAGTTACCCAGGCCCGGCAGATAAACCGACGACCGGCTTATTAGGTTATGTTTCTCAAGCGTCTGCGGGCTTCCGAGTTCAGCGAGAGGATGAAGATGAGGTTTGTATGCTTTGGGGCCACTTGGCGAGTATAACGCTTCTCTGGAAACTGAGGGAGTAATAAGGTAACAAGTTTCTTCCTTCGATAACAACTCAGCTCAGAGAACTAATTGAGTCTGATGACTAGCGGCGAATTCTGGTACGCAAACGATCGGACTAGAACTCGACGTGTGGAATTGGATGGGCAAGACCAGAGGTCTATTGAAATCATCAATCATTTGAGCTGAGATTTCAGCCGACTAATGGCCTCTTGAAAAGGCTGTTGATACAAGAGCACTTTCATTTCAAAAGATGACTTTCGAATCTTCTTCTCATTTCCATGACAATAGTCTGGGCATAATATGCGCAGATGCTAATATTGTCGAATCAGTTGGCATTACATTGTTGAGGGTGTTAGCTATCATTCAAGCTCGGTCATCTCTGTTGCCTAAAATCTCTTACCGAGAGACTTTATCCTGTATTCGAGTTTTCCCTGCTTTAAGGAATTTTTCCCACCCAAGATAACCGACGCACAAAATAAAACGCCATCAATTCAGTCAAAGATTCAGTGATGGGTAGAATCATTTACTTAAAACGAGTAAGAAAACGACCGTCGGCCGGCAATTGCCGCCATTTCCAAGACCATCTCGCTTTTTCCATCACACGTTCATCAAGAGCTATTTGTCCGTGCAAATATTTGCCCGTCCGTTTTTCCGAGGCCATCACTACCTTTTCTGGAACAAGGGGGAAAACTACCTTAGCCGTATCTGCCAAGGCGTAGAAACATTTCTCATGTCCCTTTCCACTGTTCGTCCGTTCCACGTAAGAGGAAAGCTCCGCCGGTTCCCATTACTGTGGTAATGTTTTCCAAACTTGGGACGCCCCTCCGCCTGACAGACTTGGAAGAACCTTTATTTCCCGAAAAGCGGACGCAGTGGGAAGCTCTTTATAGCTCCTACAACAGGAAACATCCAATCGATTCAATGACGACGATACCTCGACAAAAAAGGAGTCCAAGTCTTTGACGAGAGAGTTTTACTTTCCTATACGAAACAAAGGAATGATGATCCTTGCTTGTTCCAACTTCTTCGGAAGACTCGAAGAACGTATAATAAGTCGACGTAGAAGAAAGTAAGTGAAAGCGAATGAATGTCTCCCGAAAACCCCGGAAAAAGTTTCCGTCTGATCAAAGGATAGCTTTTCCTTCGTTAAAGTGAAATTGGCCCCTAAGGTCGTCCTGGAGGAACCTTTGATCCCAGCTAAAATCGAACGTCTAATGGTAAGATAAGGGAACTTTATTGCCCGAGATCGGCCTCGATCTAAGCATTTTCCATCATGTCACATCTAAGCGGCTCTTCACCTGCAATTTCATCCATAGCAAGAAATTTTCATGGGTGTTCAATTTTTTTCTTCTAAATATGAACACACTCCCAAAGATCTTTCTTGAGTACATAAATAGATAATTGGTTTACTTACACGAATGATTTGGCGTGGACGAGTTGAATTTGATTGCTGATGAGTCGAAGAGACGTCAGATGAGGCAATGCGAGGCTGTCACCCTCAACGACCTCCAGTCCACCTTCGACCACGTCAATATTCTCTATCCACGTCCCGGAAAGCTCTGAAATTGAAAGAAGTTTATCCTGAATCGGTGGAATCATGAACATCTTAAACCGGGAAGTTTAGTGGAAGCTTGGAGGTTTTCAGCGGTAACTTTTTCAGCGCTTTGGAAAATTTCCCTTTTTTCAGGCCGAAAAACAGAACGATATTTTTCACCCACCACCATCGAATCTAATATAATGGGTCATAAAGGTCCTAAGATCTCCAAAATCTGGGTTTAGAATCGGATCAGAAAAGTCTCGGAGGGACCGCTTTTTTTCAGAAGAAAATTTTTCCTCCTTTTTTGTGGGTTGCTTCGGCCCATATTTCGATTCGCGTTGCGTCAGATTTATCGAGGCCTTCCCGCTTGACAATTATTTCGCATTAAAACAACACGACACTCGGAGAAACGAATTGCAGGCCGAGCTCCAACTCAATTTCGTCCGTGCACCTGCTACCAATAATATTCTCATCCCTTCCCCGCTCGGGGTTGACCTTCCAATGGCCAATCACAATCAGAACTTGGCCTTACAGCACATGTAGGCACACCAGGTGGCTCGACGCCAACGTGCTTGGACATATTAACAACTGGCCAGAATTACATGGGGAAACTGACGAACTTACGAAATATTCGGCCCCATACCGGCTCGAATTCGGATGGAAATAACTCGGCATTCGGATGCAACAATTTGTGCTTCTGCGAGCCAGCTTAATGTTAACAAAATTGATTGTGGCTGCGCATATTTCACATTCGTTGCAGTTGGGATTGCGACATATCAACACAACGATGCGACCGTTTTGTCGAAAATTACCCAACAAATCTATTGAATATTTAGGCGCTATTCAAGGTAAATTATTTCCATATCGAACACATTCAAAAGAAATTAAAAATGTTTTAGAGCATCGATAGAATTTTCGATCGAGTAAGACATACCGAATTTGAGCGCTTGTTTCTGGAGAGCTGAAAAAATGTAAACCAAACTAAAATTCGGTTGTTCGGCGCTTAAATCTGTCCCTTGGCAGGAAAACACCCGTTGGAAGGGGTTGAGGAATTAAATCACAAAGTTCGAGAGTCGCAAATAAATCGGTGCGACAAGGGATCGACCGCTCGTCTGGGTGTAATTTGAAAGATCCTATCACCGGGCCAGCATCGCGTGGAACCTCGACCATCAAGCTAGACGAGAGCCAAGTAATTTGCCAACAACGCGGATTTCATCTAGCCCCCCATCCCCCGGCCAATATTAGGTTGCCCGGCGGTAAAGATTCTATGCCATTACGAGCGAGAACTAATCTATGGTAATGATGCCGCGAGTTCATGCTGTGATTGTTCGAATGAAGGGGTCGCCCATAGCTGCAAACATTCGCTGACCAGTCATTCTCGCTCATTTGGCGTTGAATTTCCTGAGTTTTTTTTATCGACGGCTATCAATTAGGTGACCGTCGTCTTGAAAATGGACGCCCAGCATTATGGTACTAGGTTACAAGGAGCTAGGTCGTAAGCAAGATGAATACTAAAATTGTCACTCATCGCAATTGATTATTATGGTCGAGTGATGGAAGAAATGTGTATCAATCAATGAGATGATGATTCTTGCAAACATAAAACCCTCTTGAGCCGAGATGAGTAATTGAGCTTTCACTCGGTGAGAAGTTTCAAGGCTCTTTTCACAATTGGCTTCTGATCCAGTAATGGGCTAGGGGCCAGCTCAAACCAGCATAATAAGCGCATACTCAAAATACATTGAGCTCAATCGCACCTCTTGAGCGAGGAACAGGCCCCAAAATGCCTGGAGCGGCTGCCAGCCCTTACCCATCCCAAAATCTCAGTGGTGAAATAGCTAAAGACTTCTTTTCCAATAACTCGAACAATATACCCCTAAATACCCAAAATACGTTTCATTCTAACCAATATAAAACTAAGGTACCTGGAAGACGCGAAAATGGCACTCCGACGCATGATATGTCACGGGTTGAATTCGTCGGATGCGAAGGAGGACTTTTGCATGTGCACATAGAGTTGAACTGGCATGGCGATGAACCGACTGTGCTGCTCCATATAACGACCAGGAATACCATCTGAAAGAAAAAAATGCACTAAGTGAGTTGAAAAAATAAACAGTATGCTGAAAGCTTTGTTTTCCAGCAAGGGTTGCTTCTTGGAGGGTTCCCACTAAGTTTCCCAGCAAGATGGTTGTCTAGCACCGGTTTCCTGGCAATTGGTTGTCTAGTATCGGTTGTCAAGCAACTGGTTGTCTAACATCGGTTTCCTGGCAACTGCTTGTCTAGCATCGGTTTCCTGACTTATAGTTCCAAATCAGCTACGTAATTCTTTAGCTAATGTTTCCCAGTTACATGATTCTCTAGCACTGGTTTCCCAGCTGGATGGTTTTTCTGGCCAAGGCCCTAGTAACGACGTTACCTGGCCAGATAATTTATAACGCTTCTCTAGAGTCAATTGTATTTATGATTATTGTACAGCGTCGTTCATATGAAGTCAATTCTTCCTTTTCGGCAAATTGAAGGAAAAACATTTTCCAGTCAACACAGTTATTGAAATTGAAGAAAACGGTAGTTGCTAGTCGTTATAAAATGATTTCGCACGATGCGAAAAATAGTTCCGCCGTTCGCCTTTTCTTCATGGTCCAATACCTGAATACTGTTTCCGCTTCGCCTGTTCTCCGCCTATTATCGCAATTCTTGAGCAACGTTCCTCTACAAATGCCGTACAACTCAATCCCTGGTCGTGTCGTTGTACCGGGGTCTCCCAGGCGCTATCAATCTCATGCTAATAGTGCACATCCATTATCGAACCTCCCTGTATCGCCCAGCTCCGATTGAGACCAAACAGATCAGAAACCGCAAACATGCCAGTTTTCTCTATAACTAATTCCCTTCCTCGTGGAAGCTTTGCGATGTCGCTGAGATGGATTAATTACGGTTCTAAAACGACACTAGAGGTTTATCAGTCTCGTGTACCTTCTGTTGAACTATCGTGTTCCCTTGTCGGACCGTACTAGGAGCAAAGCCCTACACCTGATATCGAAAGGACACACTTGTCGAATCAGCGCTAGGCGAACGATAATTGGAACGTTGTTACATGAGGAGAACTAGGTCACTAAGGAAGAGCAATCGCGAGGAAAATAGCGAGGAATTCATCAATATAAAAACTATAGCGTTCTACCGGAATATATAAAATTCTTATAGATTTGATTTAAATTATTTTTAGTATTTTTATCCTTTTATTAATTGTTAGTTGTTATTTTTCAGTCTGCATTCATTTCATATTTATTATTGGTATGTTGCTGCAGATTTTTTATTGCTTTTTTTGTTCCATCAAATTCAAAGGTATTAATAAACCAGTGGTGTGCATAGATCACACAGTACTTCCATGTTTGAGTCGGTAACTGGTATAACCAATTATAAAATCGAGAAAATCGTAATATTTAATACCTCTAGCGTCAAATGTATTGATTTTTGCACCCTGTAAAAAGCTCAACAGCGATAAACGGAAGGCGGAAGTACGGTATGTGATCAAAACAAAACAAAACATGATCGTTGTTGGTCACATTTAAAGCAGAGACCCGAAAGTTACAAGAGCGCTAGAATGAAATAACTGAAATCGCGTTTAACGAGGAAGTACTGCATGTGACCCCGATAATGAAAATCAAGCAAAATTCAACTGTCATAAAGAAAAATTTGAAGTCTAAAGTATATTCACTCTTGTGGTCAATAAAAATCTCTAATGCAAAAAAACGGCATAAGGCGGAAGTACTGTGTGTTATCCAAACTATACCAAACAAGTTCTGTGAACGTGGTCAGAGTTGGTCAAATATATAGCAAAGAGCCCCAAAAAGTACAGTAACTGAAAATGCGTTTTGCGAGGAAGTACTGCAGGTGACTCCAATAATAAAAAACAAGCAATATTCAGCTGTCATATAGAAAATTTAAAGTCTAATGTATATTCACTCTTGCGGTCTATTAATATCTCAAAAGTTAAAAAATGGCATAAAGCGGAAGTACAGTGTGTTACCCGAACCATACAAAACAAGTTTTGTGAACGAGGTCAAAGTGGGTCATATTTATAGCAAAGAGACCCTAAAAGTACAATAACGCTTAATAAAATAACTGAAAATGGTTTTACGAGGAAGTACTGCAGGTGACCCCAATAATAAAAATCAAGCAATATTCAGCTGTCATATAGAAAATTCAAAGTCTAATGTATTTATTCACTCTTGCGGTCTATTAATATCTCAAAAGTTAAAAAATGGCATAATGAGGAAGTACTGTGTGTTATCCAAACTATGCAAAACAAAATTTGTGAACGAGGTCAAAGATGGTCATATTTATAGCAAAGAAACCCAGAAAATACAAATTAAACAACTGAAAATGCGTTTTACGAGGAGGTACTGCATGTGACCCCAACAATAAAAATCAAGCGATATTCAACTGTCAAATAGAAAAATTTTAAGTCCTCCAGCGTTCAAATATATTCATTTTTGTGGTCTATAAAAATCAAAATGTAGCAAATGTGCAAATAACGCGGATGTACTGCATGTGACCCATTTGATAAAAATCAGGCATCATTCAATCGCCAACCCCAACATTTTAAGACCTCAAACATTCAAATACATTGAGTTTTGCGGCCTGTAAAAATCAAAATACAAAACATGCACTTGTGAAATCGTGAAAAACGCTCATAACGTGGAGGCATTGTATGTGACCCACTATACAAAAAATCTAGTGTTTTCTGCTGGCCATAACCGACATTTCAAGCCCTCAAACATAGAAAAATATTGACTCTTATAGCCTGTAAAAATCGAAACAGAAAAAACGTTGAACGCTTATATCTCGGAAGTACTGTGTGTAATTCAAAATCCGGAAAAACCTAATTTTGCACAATCACTGGGAGAACATTCTCTTAAAATTTCATAGGGTTTCATCCTTTTTTCAGGAAGATATGGCGATTTATGTCAGTTTGTGACCACAGACAGACGGACAGACGGACAGACGGACAGACGGACAGACGGACAGACAGACAGACGGACAGACGGACAGACGGACACACAGACACTTGTTCAGAAAGTGTTTCTGAGTATACTAATATGAAAATTTCTTCCATCAGGACCTTGGTTCCGAATTCGACTTTTCAGACGATCTCAATACTTCCATTTACTACGTAAACATGGAAGTAAAAAATTAGAAATTGATTTACTTATCGATGATAATTATTTTATTGCCGTTTATTCGCTCATTTTCTTTAACTATATTTTACACATCGTTTTCCCCGCTTTTGTCAATTTATGTCACGCTTTTCGAAGCGGTTTGAAGCTGTTTTTGAAGAAATAGTTTCTAATTTATTCACTACATTTTTTATTTTTTCTTCTTTTTGTCAGTTTGTCAACCTAATAGTTCCACTAATCGTGGACAGTTTCTACAATAATTTTCATCAATAATTATTTTAAAGGAATTTCTAGTTGTTTTTATTTTAAATTATTTTTTATTATTATTTTTTTTTTAAAGCAGTTTGTCTCTTATAATTGTGTTTGAAACTAGTTTTTTTTTCTGAAGAATTTATTCATTTTCAACATTTTAGAATGGTGGTTATCAATAATTTTCTTGTAATTTTTAACTTAATAATTATTTTTTCCAACTTTCTTCATTTTTTTCATATTTCTCAACTTGACTCCGGTCCAGTGAGATTTTTTAGCTCCCCGCAAACAGGTAAATGTAACTATTTCCTCTCGTGGAAGGAAACGACTCGAATCTTACAATTTCAACCGATTTAGGCATGCAGTCGTCTTTATAATCGTCATCACTTGAAAGGCAAAGCGTTGAGGCAGTTTAAGCGAACTTTTCCACCGTGTTAACCAGAATGAAAGCCTGCGTGTCCCCTCGGGCTCTTGGAGGAAGTCAAAGTCACGGCAAGAGGGCGACAGTTTGAATCGACAATTTAATTAAGATAGTCTCGCAGTTCTAGCAGCGACTTCCCAACCAAGGAGCTAGCAAAGTCAAGAGACCATTTCGGCTGAAAGTCTCCCATGCAGATTCAAACGGAGAGAATATTGTCGGATTTAATGACTGATCTTGACACCAATTGTTTCGAAACGATCTTGTCTTTTTTCAGAGCTCGAACGTTTACTCTAGTGGCAAAATTGTCGAGCATAAAAGAGTTTTTCCAATTTAATTACGATCTAAAATGGAAGCATGTTATATTATTCAAAGAAGGCTCGTCATTAAAATAACTGCACGGGCGATCTAAGGAGTTCCTTGTAGTGCCTCGGAGGGATTGAATAATGTACCAGCGTTTGGTTGATTATACGCGGCCCTAAGTCATAACACGGCCGCACCTCGTCTACGGAAATTTCGTTGTAGTGGTGAACTGGGAACGTTCGGCATTAAAACTGCATAGTGAATGGCGGCAAGCTTACCGCTACAGTCGACCTCAAACAATATCATATTCCTCTTCAACTAAGACAATTATTTCACGAGACGTTGTTGCGAAAATCTTAAGGACTTCGGATTTGAATTAAATGAAGTTTTAAATTAGTTTAGACGCACTTTGACGTAATTTGGCCTGTCTTGAATTGTTCCAACTCGGAATATTACGGGTATGAATTTTCTAAAAGAGAGGCTCTCAAAATCGGTCGGTAACGAAAGTTTATTATTTGAAACGTTTGGAACAAAAAATTGAGGTTGGATCGAAACTCGACATTCTCGAATTTTCTTACGCACTCGAATTGATAATTATTTTAAAAAGATATCGAATTTTGAGTTACCAATGCTGGCAAGTTGAATGACTAGAGCTGAAAGTTAGCGCGATTCGGAGTTAAAAAATTCAAAATTCATTCTATTTCATCCCATGTCGTCTCTCTGGTCCCTTTTCAACTTCGAAAGAACGATCGGTTGATGAATGTCGCAATCGCCGAGTGAAAAAAAAAAAAAATTGAATAGCAAACGTATATAATTAATTTAGAAAATTATTATTGAAGAATCCGAGCTAAACAACGGCGTCTAATTCCGTTAGAATCTCGGCCGTCAATCAAGAGAATCCCTCGAGAAAATTCAACGTCTCTTGCCTATCAACTTGGAAAACTGACAAATCCACGCCTGCACGTTCCCACGAGAGATGCAGCCGGGACAAATTTCTTCGTTAAAACCTCGTCGCCCCACATCTGGGACCGGATTCCCGTAAAAACAATCCGCAGTTTAATTCAATTCCTCGCCCTCCCCGCTCCGAGCTCGCAATTATTCGCAAATCCTTTTCAAACCTTAGGAAAAGGCGGTTGGCGTTGAAATCTTTCCGTTTCGCGGCGGAAAGTAATTTTCCCCCGGGAGGAAAGCGAATGTCAATATTTCGAGGCGAGCAGTAACAATATTTTGCTACGCGCAAAGATACAGTTCGCTGCATTGCGAGATAAATATGATTACTATAATAGCAAGATCGTTTCGTCGATTTCCTCACAAGTCGAGCTCATCTTCCAAAAAAAAAAAAAAAAAAAAAAAAAATCTACCGTATTTATTGACAAAGAAATATCCAACTTAACTATGCAACAGTTTCCTCAGTATCTGAGGCTCTTTGAAGACGATTTATTAATCAACGAATCGCCGGAGGTTCATAAAAATTATCCCATTTTACAAAATTTGGCTTGTATGTTAGGCTCACATAATATACTGCACTTCCGCAATATTAATCTAATTTTTTAATTTTTCTGTATTAATCTCTAAATTAAAATCTATAATTAAATAATTAATACATATAAATAATATGTTAATTATTAATATTATTTATAGTAATATTTATATTAATTAATATCTAAAATTAATTAATTAACTAATATTTATATTAATCTTTTAATTCTATATTAATTCATTAATTAAATATTAATCTAATTTTTTTAATTTTTCTATTTTCGGGTTTTCGTAGCTAGGGTTTTTTAATTTTATAATTTGGTTATTCCTGTTACCGACTAAAACATGGAAGCACTTGTCATCTATGCACACCGTTGGTTTTAATTTATGTACGGAAATCTACACGAAATGCGTTACATTTCAAGCGCATTAAATAACCGCAATTTCTCCGCTTCGCGTGGTCTTCGTATATAGTTCGGCGCCCAAGTATGGAATATTTTGAAAATTCAACTTCCAATGTGGAAAAAGTGTTTTGAGGCTTTCCATAAAACGCCCAAAGGGCTCTCCGTTGCTTCACTACAAAAGATCGCGTTTACATTTAACTCGCACTTTCCTCCTTCACCTGGGAATGGAGTATTTTATTGATATTAGGAACAAGGCCCGCGGGAAATCTTATATTCCATCCTTCTGAAGCTTTCATAGCTCCTCCCCAGTTCGGAGAATTTTTCTTCTTAACAGGCGCTAAACGAGATGAAAATAAAATAAATCAGCGTTGTTTTTGCCCGCTTTCCTCCGAATTCTGCACTGGAATCGTTTTTTCCTTAATAACTCTACTCAGCTTAAGACGCTATTCCTTCCGGAATCCTGTCCGAAAGATCCTTTCAGACGAGTCTTCGGCTCTTTCCTTCTTTCGAATTTCCCTTTTAATCCGCCTCCCCCGAGTGGACTTTCGGAACTTAATTCGGGCATTTCCGACATGACGTTTCAATTCCCGCCGTCAAACAATCTTTCTCCTCGGGAGCTTCTTTCATTTTCCCCTAAAAATCAACGTACTTCCGCCCGGGTTGGCTCATCAAGGAAATCGACGTAGTTTGGGCGGTAAATGTAATTTCCTTATGAGGGAAATTCACATTTTTAAACAGCTCGCTGGTCTTTTTCATGGAATGTATTTCCTTCAATGTTACTCCGTCTGTTTTGTGTATTTGTTCATTCATTTATTTCTTTTTATTTTTACGAGAAAAACATCATTCTAAATTCTTGTATAAGCGAAAATAGTTGAATCATTAATTAATCAAACTTGATCCATACTGTACGTATTTGCAATGGATTTTCAAAGTTGAAAAACGTAGGAGTGGCGTAGTATTAAACCTGGAAAAACTGACAGTTGTATCGAAATTTCCTCCGTTTTGACGTCATATTCGGATTCAGCATTAAATTTCCTATAAGAAATCGCTTTAAAACAAAGATTTAATTTTTCACCCTTACCGATGCCAGCGGAGCTCGAAATTTCGGCCGGTGAAAAAGTCGATTTACGGAATATAATTTCTCTGGCTCTGTATAATTTTTTTTCGTCAAATTTTTTGCTATGTACGTCTGTAAGACGTTCAAATGAAGACTCTTGCATATTAAAACAATTGATTCACACGAATTTTGACCCCGAAAAGCACGGTTAAAGGTCAATTTTTGAGCTTCCAAAACCCGATTTTTTTGGACCACTTGCAGATTTTTCCGAGAAATAAAAAAAATTACAAAAATACATCTTGGTAAGACACAACTTTCCTGAAAATTTCAGATTTTTATCTGTATTGAGAGAGGAGTAAAAATTCGTTAACTGATCGGTTGAAAAAAATCGCAGGGGTACCCCTTGGATTTTTCGCGGAAACTTTTTTGAAATAGATTTAGCTCCAATTCAGCATAATGATAGTTGATGATGTGTACATCAATAATATATGGCTCATTCTTTGTTTCTTTTGCACTAAATACATGAAAATAACGTTTAAAGTTGAAAAATGTGATGTTTTCGTGTATAGTCTACTAATATTGTTGAATAACGCAAAAACGGTGGAAAAATGGATAGGTACATTACATTAGGAAAATGTGGACAATTAAATTACCTATCTTTTGGTATATTCAAACATCTGAATTGGCGACTTTTTGTCTGAGGTATCCACTGTGCAAGTTACAAAACTTGGAAAACTTAAAAGTTGAAACGTCTGCTATACAACTTAGCTCCAGTTTAAAAACCCAATACTTTATTATACTAAGCACAACACAATCCCCACCACCTACATACCAAATTATAGAAACTACTATACTACCTACTATAATAACAACTATGAATTCCCACTCTCCATACTCTCCATTTCAAAAATGATTTCGTTCACCCTCAATAACGTCAAGGAAAATGTTTCCTCCCGATGGGAAAATCCCCGAAAAATTATTATACAACGGAAACTCGATTTTCTCCGACTACGTTATCCGAAAGATTGTGAAAATCAAACGTCTCGTCGGGAATAACGATGTTGATTGATGGCCTAGAAGAAACCTTTTCCCAGTAATGATCCAACCTCGGTATTCAGAGTATTGACAGTAAACTGATTAAAATCTTTGCCCCCGCTCATTAATATTTTCCCACCACGGTTATGAAAAGGCTTTTAAAAGGCTGACGCGAGGGAATTCCGAGTACCACTTAGGTGTTCGATGGAAGGTTCCGTTCCAACGGGAAATTATCCTCAAAAGACGCATTATAGGAAAAATTCCAAATTTCAATAACAAGAAATGATCCAATAATTCATTGAAAAAGATGAACGTTCAAATTCGATTTATCTAAGGAGGAAGAATCAATAAATAACGAGAGGATGAACAGAGTAGCTATCAGTCATACTACTATAGATTGTCCCCTGTGAATAATGTATGAATAAATTATGAATATTCAATCACACTCATTTAAGATCGATTCGACCGTCTGCATGATAAAGATTGATGGAAACGGCCAAACTAAATACTAACTGAAGCCTTGTCACAACTTATGAGGTCTCAGTTCCAACTCGAACACTGAAGCATTTGTACCATAACTCGAGAGAACAAACAGTCGCGAATGTGCATCAACTGATGAGTTAGGCCAGGTGGAAGTAGCAACTGCTTTAGTTTGAAACTTGATCCATCCCACTCGAAAGGTTTTCCCCTCATCTAATTTAATTACGCCCGAAGTTGCCTTTTCAACGGTCGAGTTCACCTATGAAAGCTTTTCCTCGCATCATTACAACGGAGCTTATATATAAAACTGCCAAGAGTTTCAACGTTGTTTTCATAAGCTCCTAGGCACGTGGACAATTCTCGTTTTCGCCGACTCTTATTTCAAAATAGCCAAGTTTCATCTAATATTGATCCTCAAGATGGCGGCATCCGAGGAAAACTTTCCCAAGCCCTTATCACGCTTTAAGTAATGAAATGAATTGGATATTCCCCAGCATCCTGCGCTTTCGAAGTGTGCAACCGACGTATCTACTTAACCTGATTATTTTTCCTCGACGTTCCCCGCGTTGAGCAACGCCGACGCAGTTTAGTGCGATTTTAACCGCAATAACCGTCGCTGGTTTACGGTTAGTAAAATTCAATATTTAATTCAGACGCGGAGGTCGCTATTGCGAGCGAATATTCAAACGAAAGCCCCGATGTCAGAATTGAATAGTCTCTGAAAATAGACGATTCTGCGAAAATACGAGCGCAAAAATATGGTCGCAGTTATTTTCGAATAATTAACTACTCGAAGCCAAGAATAAATTTCATCAAAAGCTTGTCGATTACAGACTTTCGTCGACAGAAAAGTGCTTTAAAGAAGAAAAAAAATTAGTTAACGTCATCACTGTAAAGTTGGAACTTTGGAAAGTTGGAGATAAAATCATATTCATCGGCCCTTTTCTCTAGGCTCTTTAAAGACTCTTTATCGACTTTTATTGGCTCTTTCTATAGGCTGTGCAGATTTAGATGGTTATATAGGCACTTCATAGTATATTAGCTCCATATATTAGACTGTACGGTCTTTAGGTTCTGTAAATTTGATGGTTATATGGGCTACTTATAGTTTATGGGCCTCATATAATTATACTAAATAAAACTC
Source organism: Tupiocoris notatus (assembly GCA_037159825.1). NCBI lineage: Eukaryota > Metazoa > Arthropoda > Insecta > Hemiptera > Miridae > Tupiocoris > Tupiocoris notatus. The sequence goes on from JASJUZ010000484.1 coordinate 83,418, forward strand.
TTTATTTATGCTATTTAAACACGCTTTATCGGCTCAGTAGTGTTATAGAGTATAATATAGGCTCTCTATATAGTACGTTGGCTCTTTATAGACCCTTTATATTGTTATAGGTTCTTTGAGCAGTTTTCATACTCTCTGCAGAGTAAAATGGCTCTTTGAAAACTCTGCATATTTATTTGTTTGTGAATAATGAACCGAGAGAAGAGAGCTCAATAACTTCCTATTTTGGAGGGCTCTGACCGGTTCAATGTATTGGAAAGTCATCTTTTCGCAGGCGAGGAGGTTTTTCAATGCATTTTAGTTCAATTCAAAGTAAAATATCGGAAACGTGGAAAAATTCAAGAAATCTGTGGGATTAATGACGAAAATAATGAATTCTCGATGTCCCATTAGAAATCTACCAGCCATTATGAAGGGACTTCGAGGAAAAACACTAGGTAATAGAGTTATGCTCCGTGCATAATGCGAATATTACAAATTGTCGCGCTGCGAATGAAATTTTTTTCCTCGGTCCGAGGTTTCGACCGCGTTCAGCCAAACACGAACTCTAATGGGACCATTTCGTGTGCCGAATTCGCCTCGGTCGAGGTCGAGGTTTCTTTAATGAGTTTATATCGAAACCCTCAGCCACCCAAGAACCTCAAACTTCGATAGCAAGGTCAATCTCAATTAATACCCAGCCGGGAAATATTATCCGCGGCGCCGCTTCAACTTCAACGCCTTCTCACGAAACGAAAATAACAATCTTATATTTCCCCACGTAAACACGGCTTGTTTACTCCGACGTCTACAAACTGCTAAGCAGGTCTGGTAAACAAATCCGAATCCCGCGAGGTAATTAACTTCCAAGAGTAAAGCGAAAGTTTCGGCGGGCGACTGTGGATCGACAAGAGATGATTGTGGATGGACTGAAGCGAGGCGAGTGAAGATTGAAGACTGGGATGAGTGAAGTATAACTAAGTATTACTTTTCTGGGTGAGGAGTGTGTGGAATCGTATTCTAAATATGATTAAAGCGTAAGAAGGAAGAATAAAGATCGAAATAGGTCATTAGTGGATTCAGAACCAAAACATGAGGTTGTAATTTATATTTATGGGAATAATAGAAAAATAATATCACGGTTGAGTACTCATTAATCAACAAGACGCTCGAGTTCTACTGCAAATGATGACAGCAGATTGCAAGCTCAATAATTGTCCTTGCTCTGTGGGTATGGCTGAACTTGCTTCCAGTTTCCTCGTCTTCAAACAAGTTTTGCAACCTTCCAACTAAGCAAGGGCCTACAAGACGGAATAGGCGGTCTATAAGCTGAAGAAACTTTAGATGGACCTGTCGATTCTCGGAGTTGTCTTAACAATAGAACTTGCCCCTTGAAGGTCGTGACTCGCAAGTCCGAGAACGGCAAGAGAAAACTGTCACTGACCATTCGACCGACACTTCTGAATATTTTACAAGGCTTCTTGAGTCAGTTGTTTAGGTAAAATCGTACTCTCAGCGAGGGGAAAATAATATCCGATAGCTTCACCACGAGGTTAGAATTGATGGAAGCAATTACAAACTTGAGAACGATGAATTGAATTTTTTTGCGACGACACCATCTGAATGTATAGATTTCAAGACGCATTTCATCGTTCCTATGTGCATTGCTTCTGATTACCTGCATTGCTCCTGATTACCTTAATAATTCTGAGGCGATTGTCAAACTATAACAGCATGATCCGCATTCGGCGATGTTCCCGTTATTATAGCGCGATTACGGTAGCTACTGAAACGATTAACAATGTAAAAATTAACAAAAGTTGTCACTGCGACCTGGAACGTAGTGCCGAACTAGATGGTTCACTTACTTGATAACTGATAACAGAGATTAGGTCTGAATCAGTTCTGCCACAGGTATACCCTTCAATATCGACAGACATCCGTTGACATTAAAAATTAATCACTCTGTTCAGTCGGCCGTAGAAACTGGTGAGAGTACGTGGCCACGCATTTTTCCAAAACTGCACATCGTTATACCACGTCCAATGGCCTTATTTTCGCCTCGAGATGTCTTCCTCTCAAGTGGCCGCGCTTTTTGACGTCTAGTTCACTCGAGGCATGTAGGTATAGCAACAAACTTTTAATTGGTTTCTACTATGGGAAGACTGTATCCATGAAAGACGCCGGATTAGCACCGGTCCCATGCTACACAAGTCCGCCTATGGAAACGCTGCAGCGCATATTGTCCCAAGAGCACGTATGAATGCAAAACCAACGTAATCCAACTTGCTCGATGCGATTTAGAATCTAGATGTATACGGCAGCAGAATATATTATATCTGAAGGTTGAAGCCTGATGAATTCCAATGAACTTGCCACATTCGAGGGATGTACGGCTGATCGTAATTTAAGTCGTTCGAGCTTCTTAGTAGTCGTGAAGACAACGACTTCATAGAAACGTCGTTTCGGTCGACATTTGTTGCTTTCATTTATGTCTACAATCAATTGTACCTCGACCTAAGAGACGCCGAGACAAACGGAGAAGTGAATCGTACAGCTCAGATCGTTCCAGTGGGCGGAGCTTAAGCCGCAGCTTGGCCACGCCCTATTTGCATCACTTTACACTGAACATAGAAATATGCCCATTTGAAAGGCAAAATAACGGGAAATAACGGCAATTGCATTACAAGTTTTGCAAAAGGCAGCAGTTGACCTCTTGTTTTATATTACTCAGATACTCTTCAGACTAATCGTTGGTGGAGGATTGATTTCATCAATTTCCGGATTGAAAAAAGGTTATAGGTACCTATTGCCCGAAAATTTCACCAGAAATCGGATTATATTCACACAATGTCACAGTTGCAGGGAGTATGAAAACTTTGCCATGGTCTTGCCACGTTCTTTCCTATCCCAATGGGAATGCATATCAATTTTTTTCAATTTCAAATGTAATCATAAATGCTTATTGAACACCCCTAAACACACGAAATGAAATCGAAATAATAAAATAAAGATTAAAAGAGAATTTTTCGAGAGAAGAGAAGCGCATTCCAAAATTAGCAGGAAACGCTGAAGTCACAACGCCAGAGCATTGTGACGTCCTCAGTCTCACCACACAAAATGTCTACCTTCCATCCCACTTACCGCTCACTAAATCAATTTGCTGCCGTATCCCCAGGGCTAAAGAACAAGTGACGTCAAACAAAGTGGTTTCCTTTTGAGCCATTTTTTAAACGCTTGTCTCAATAATTGGTGATCAGCTGCAATGAACACTGCAATTAACCATCCCACTCCAACAAGTGCTTGAATATGATCCTAGATGGAATAGATCCTGAGCACCGTTCCGGATCTTGGGTGATTCATTAGATCAGGTGCTTCTATTAAAGACAGCCGCTGATCGTTCCGGATGTTGAGGCTGAGCAGGTTCAAGACCTTGCCAATTGTTCAAAATTTGTTGGAGCTCTCCAACAGTAGGAGGTCCCCAGACGGTGATAGTGTCTCGAGTGGAGAAAGAAAATGGATAAAGCCTTTTTTCCCTCTTTCTCCGGATAGCAGAAAAGGAAATGAAGCCGTGGATGGAGCGGAGGTGAATTCTCATTCCATTACATGAGGGTTGCCATTGCAGATAGCAGCACCTGGCCTTCCTCGACACACACCATTCCCTCCTTATGGGTTATTCCTGACTTCATTTCTCTTTGTTTTCTCTCACGCATTCCAGTCCTCATTTCAGTCGCTATTATTCCTTCCTTCTCCGTTCCAATCCCGCTGGCTACCTTCGTATTCTACGAGAATGGAACCTCTATCTCTTACAGTGTAGCAACTCATTCGCTTCCCATTTTGGATTGCCTTAGTCGTTTGCTGCCGCGGTGAAAACTAATGATTCGAATGATAAGGTCGCCTTGTAAACGGAAGAATGAAATGATCGGGGTGAGTTTTCTTTCGTTTTTTATGCTAGTTTTTATTCACTCGGGCTTCGAAAATTTGGACAGTTGAGACCTAGAGGTTTTCTATCATGGACGGTGCTCGGAGTAAAACGAACTTTTGGACAGTAGTGCAGATGGAAAAATCTCCATTGGGAAGATATACTTGTCTTATAGACTAGTAAGTTTCACTTGTTTACCGCTAGGTGCTGAGATGGCGTCAATAGGAACTTTTTCTCCTGGAGTCTGTCAATCTACACCTTAAATATTGATATTGACTAGAGTTTCTCCATACTTTGATTGATCAGCAGATCCACGTACCTGACACTTCTTCCATTGGTATTGCCGGTCCCGAAGGCTGTATATTCTATACTTTCATTGACAGGCTTTCAAGAGAACGCAAAACCCGAAAATGAAAATTACTCGATAGCATAATTTTCCGAGTTACCGGTGCGATTTTCAAACGTTCATTCCCAACAGGTATCATAATCGCTAAGCGGCTTCTTCTGAACTGACAAAACCTCGGGGAGATAATTTCTAAAGGAACCGAGCGTACCTCGTGGATCTGTCAAAACTCGAAAACTCAACATGGAACCGCCACTGTTTTATAACCGCAGCTTAAATCCTTCCCGAGGACCAGGTTTCAATCCTATTACGAAAAGCACTAGTTCCTCTTTTACGGTCCTATCATTTTACCTCCGGCTTTCCCCCTTCATTTTAAGAGATTTTCGTCGTCCGAAACTCCGACCGTTCCATTGTGGCCAGTTAACACGTTTTAGAAGGAGCTAATGAATTGAAAATTTTCGAGGGCGCGCTGCCGGAGCAAAGTTTCCCTCAGAATGGGACTGAGGGACCCTCTCGTCTTAAACAATGGGTCAAACAAGTTCGCTTTTCCCTCTCTGTCGCCAAAGAGTTACTCGCCCATTCTCTCTCTCCCTCCTGAACATCGATCGAAACTTGTGCGAAAGTCTTTACGGTGAGAAACGAAAGGAGGAACGTAGTTATCTTGGCCGCCCCGTAGAGCTGTAACAAATTAATGTGTGGAACAAACATCGCACAACTTTCTGTTTCAGTTCTTCACTTCTTTCAACCGTTTCTTTACGACTTGTTCGAATTCAAAAGATCGCCGAGGAGGAACTTTTTAGACCTATTTTCCACCCTGTTGCTCGTTCTGTCGAGAATTCAAAAGAAAGGATCCGGTGTGATTCGCTTTCGGAAAGAGAATAACAGCACCTTCATTACCGCAGCGTTTTACCGAAGTAAAAAACATTCCGCCATTGTGACGTTCGTCGTATTTTTTTTATTATTATTTTTTTTTTTTCAAAAGGGTGGAGATACTTGGGAGCTGAAGACGTTCCAACTTTTCAAAGTGAATCGTCGAATTTTAATCCGTAAGTAAGTAGATACAATTTGAAAATTCGACGATATTTGTATCGAATTTAGCTGTAATACATTTTATAACTAATATAAAAAATATAATTAGGTATCTCACTTGAGTAATATATTATTATCTTGTGGCAAGAGCTAAAAAATAAATAATTAATAATATGAGGTGATGGAAAACCAACAACTTTTCCAAGCCCTACAGCCTTGGGTAACTCCTTTTTAGCCTTCCTCCGCCATAGCGTAAGGCTTACTTTATAAAGACCCTTCTATTTATGCATAGAGCCCTCCAACTCTGCATAAAATGTACGAACTCTATGAAACGCCAAAAAAGTTCACATGGAGCCTTTAAAAAGTCTACAAAGATGAAGAGCCTATAATAAGAGTCTCTTACGGTGAAAGGGAAACAGTGGTGCTACTGGCCAGGTTTTCTGCGACTAATTTCTGAGCAAATTTACCCTATAACCTTTTTTATTTTCAATAAAAACGCTATAGCTCCATTAGTTATGGTAAAATAAAATATACCATAATCAAAATTATCATAATAATATTTTATTATAATAAGAATCCTACGATATTGCGGGGAAGAACATTAAATTTCCCATCTCCCTCTTGTCATTTTTTTCCTCAGCGAAAGCAATTGAGAAAAATCTGTGAAAAGAAAATCAGAGAGAAAAGGCGAAGGTAAAATCTTGAAAATTACATTTCAACCAACTGCCGTCGCATTTTGCTTACCCACATAAATATATTTCTATTATAAAAAAAAAAAAAAAAAAAATAGGGGTGAAAATTACGTTAAAAATTGAAACTGGCTTGTCAATTTCATAATATACGTTATCATAGAGAGCTTGAATATCGCAAGAGCTCCTTATATAATCCGCGTGTTCCAGTTTCTATTTGAAACCGTTTAAAATTCATCGCACTTATAAGAAAAAACTTGGGAAAATTCAACTCTTCCTTTTACGCTCGACAATCACGTGATTTGAACGGCAGTGAAACGGATTTGGATTTGAGAAATACGAATGAATTAACAGTTAAAAACTTGTATCTCAAGGCTAAAAAGTGAAACGTCAGTTTCGAATAATTTAAGCACCTAAAACGATTTATTTTATCTTCGCTTAAAAATGCGAAAACGAGCAGAAGAAACGGAACATTCCATGTTGGAATTCAGTTGAAGTAAAACGTTCAAAATGAACTAAAGTAAAACGAGGCACGATAAAACGGGGTGAGCATGGCTTGGAGATTGCATTGCTCGAATTTCCTCTGGTTAATTACTCATACCGGAGGAATTTATTGGCGTAGGGATAAAAGTTCTTGCAGCGAGAAGCCCTCATCCATTATGACATTGCCTTGATGGTTATAATTAGGGTTAAATGGTGTGCGAGGGCGGAAAACGAGTTCCGACCGAGCTTTTAAGAGGGTCGAAGCTTCACTTCAGGTTCACTTCCTTCCTCATTCGCTCTTTATCTCCTTTCTTCCGACCCTCGAACGCAGATCCTTCCAACGACTTCTCCCGAAGGCGCTGTCGCGTTCCCAAACAAACTAATTCGAAAAATCAGCGAACTTGTGAATTTGAGATGTATTCTTGTGTGAAAAAAATGTGTGCCTATTATGATGAAGATTAATTAAAGAATATAGGTATAAATTCGGTAAACGACGACCGATTCTGGAAAAAAGTCGATCTCATGGCGAAGATCGGAGAGAAAGTGATGCAAAAAGATTTGTTTTCCTTAGGTAAATCGCAGCGGGAAGAGTAGGAGTTTGTCGAAGGGATGAAATGTGATGTAAACTTCGTCTATAGCTAGATAAAATGATTCAGCAAGGGATGGCGCGATTCGTTATCATTTGAAAGTAAACATCGTCCGTCTGTGGAGGGAAACGTTCTACATGACTTTCATTTAGAGTGGGGCGTTATCATGCATGAAATTTCAAGATGATCGAGAAAAATCCAAGAGACTTTTAGCCACGTGTAGTGTTCTTAGTTACGTATGCATCGTAGCGGCTAAGTACGTTTGAATAAATAGAACTATCCCTCACGAATCCTTTTATCTTGCGTGCTCTAAAATCACCAGTAGGAAGCACTATCCAGCCCTAAACGAAATTAACCAGCCCTAACCACAATTAACCAGCCCTAACCACAATTAACCAGCCCTAACCACAATTAACCAGCCCTAACCACAATTAACCAGCCCTAACCAAAATTAACCAGCCCTAACCACTATGAACCAGCCCTAACCACTATGAACCAGCTTTAACCAGCGCTAGCCAGCCCGAACCAGATGTTACCAGCCCTAGTTCGGTCTTTAATGACTGGTAAGAGAAACAGTCTTCAATAAAATACAGGAGATAAGTTCCGCTGCTTGTGATGAACCGCTCGGTCACTAATGACTGGTCGGAAGCTGGCTTCGGCGAATCCTTTCCCGTATTATACACCTATTTTCATGTTGTGTAGTGCCCACGATAATTTTTGAAAGGAAAAAAATAATCCCCTGCCGCTATTTTCAAAAGGAAAGAACTTGCGTGTGTGTCACAGATGAAATGCTAGGAGAGGATTATTAGAATTAGAATTTGGATTCGAGGATAAAAGCTGGATTTTTTTCCAATCAGTTTCAACATCTACTCCGTTACCGTTGGCAAAGCTCAAAATAATATAATTTTCCTGCTGGTCAAAATGGAGTAGAAAATTCGCTACACTCTTTGCAACGATGAGAGGTCAAATTTTTGTCGTAATTAAATTCAGTAATATTTTCCCTTAATATAAGTATAAGTTGGCTAACTATTCATTTGGCCTCAGGGATCTGCCTCGAATCGAATTATTTCTCGAAGACAAACTCACCCCGTTTTCTTGCGTTGGAGAAGCACATGTAAATGAATTAACCCGGCGGATACTCCCGCAATTAATTGGGCTACTTAAATCCTACCTAACGTTTCCTCCTCACTTATTCTCGAGCTCCCCTTCAATTAGCCGAAAGAGGGGAACGAGAATTCCACGTCTTCCGAAACATTAGCTCGAATTATAAAATGCCAAGGGGTCTTTTGATAATCAGTTGAGAACGTTTTTCAATTCTACTGATCTAACGGATTGTTTCAACTCTTAGTAAAGGAAGCATTTGTCAGATAAATTCATTTTACATTGGAAATTCGATGGGAATAAACTTCAAATGAAGTACTAAGCGTGACTATATATTGAGGTTAATTGAAATATTCAAATGAATGAATAATAACGAATTACAAAAAAAAATCGAAAAAAATACAAACATCATAAAATCTTCCGGATTTTTTCTTGGTCGAGAAATTGTCCAAAAATATTAGCTGAAGAAAAATTTAGCTTAGTTAAAAATTTCAACGCTAAATAATCTCACAATGCTTTTCTCAACTAGTCGACAGTTTCATAATTAAATGCCTAGAGATTCACCTCATCGTTATTTGGAGGAGGAGAGTGATTAATGTTGTCGTCAGGACCAATCCGTGATCCAAATGACAATCGAGGCCGTTTAGAGCAACGCATTGAATACGCCTCAGCTGTCGCTCACGTCATAGATTGCTATTGAATGCGTGCGACGAAAGACGATTAATCTCAATCCAATACGAGATGAACCGATTTCAATTTGACAACGAAGAGTAACGAAAATGAATGAATATAAAAAATATTCCTCGATATTTTCCATTTTACCTTTTAATAATTTATGCTGAATTTTATGTACGAGGTTTTTATTTCATTTTTATGTATAGTCAGATGATATCATATTGCTTATTTTTAATTTACGTCGGACGAAATGCCAAATTGATTAGGATTCTTGTCAGATGAGAACAATTGGAAGGGTTTCTATTCAAATCGGAAACAGTCGAAGCGTTTGCACATTCGGTCGGGGAAAACTTCGCTTTACCGTCGGGCTCCCAAATAATTAAAGCGGCACTTTGCGTTCATCTAAATGTGCATCGGCGGAGCAGCTAACTTGCTTAATAGGATTGCACTTATGAGGACGACGGTAATGGCGTAGCAGGAAGGGCCGGTTTGCATTCGTTTCACTCGTAGGAACCAGAGGGAAGCCCTTGAACACGAGAAACACGATGGAAACCAGTGTCCTCGATTCCCATTAAACGGATACCCCTTCCCTTGCGAATAACTCCACTTCAAAGCCATAGCTAGGAATTGAGAGTCGAATGAATATTCAAAATTCCGCGATATTAAAACTCCCGCTCCTCTGCTATTAAACGGCTCGCGGTATTTCGAATTATGTTTTCCACGGTGGATCGCTTGTGGAAACAGCGCGTGGCGGAACGTCACCTGGACCCCGACAATGCGAAAACTGAGGTGAGATAAATGTGTTGCGTCGCTCCATAAAAAAATGTGAACAAAAATTACAATTTCTTTTTTTTTTTTTTTTTAGCTATGAAAAGTTGTTAATTTATTGTGTTCTAATATACAAGGCAGGTAGCGTGAAAAATTACCAGGAAGATCGAAGATGAATTAAGTTGTTCACTTAGGATACTTTTAGCTTTATTATTCAATCATATAAACCACTGTGATCGTCCAGGAAAAAATGTTCTAACCCCGAGCAAAATTAGATGTTCTACGTTCCAAGGCATGTAGAATCCGAATATATAATAAAAACGCCTGTCCACCTACCTTCAACTCTTTTATGAAAAAACTATAATTGCTAAATTCCTGAAATAAATAAATAAATAAATGTTCGCCATCTTGGGCTACTGATGGCTCTATTCTTTAGCCAAATACACACCTCTATTTCAAAAATATTGAAGGGGGATTCGTATTTTCCTATGTTTTGGATTGTGTTTGGTATCAATTTACGCAGATTTTTGAAAATGAAACTAATTTCAATCTCAATTAAGTTTTCCTATCCATTTTTCTCTTCAACCATAGATACATTTCATATTCAACATTCAATTCGAATAGTCGCATTTCGTAAAAAACGAGAACAGATAAATTAATTTCATCGGATTGCAGCGGCCCGGTAGGATCACCAAATATCTCACGTCCTCAACAATGAAAAAAAAAAGAATAACGAAAATAAAAATTTACCTGGAAATAATTGCACCGCTGCCAGACTCTCGCGTAGCATGTCATTTCCGTTTTTTGCTTCTTCGCCTCACGGCAAAATGGAAAATCCTGAAACGAACAACGAACAATTAAACGCAACGTCAGTCGGATATAATTTAATTTCAAAAGTTCATTTGCACGAGCCTAGGCGCGTGAAAGACGGATTTTTTTTTTTTGCTTAAATGGAATTTTTCGGATATTCTTAAAACTGAAATGTTGGAAGAATTGTATATTTTCTTCTATCTCTGGCGATCAAAAATCGTATTTTCCACACAAAGAAATAATAGTTTCGATCGGAATTACATGAAATTCACTCAGATGCGGTTAAAATTCATTTTAATAATTTCTTCTTCAATTTTGTAGAAGAATTCGCCTGAATTTTCGACTTCGTTCGACTGTCACGGTAATTCTGTATAACAATTTAGCACATCAGCGGCGCGAAAATGTATAGAAGAAAGACCTTTCAGTTTTTCCTCTTACCGGTAACAAAAAACTTCGTCGAAATGTTTCAAACGCGAATTCAAATTAAAAAAGGTCGTATCAAAAGGACCTCGGAAAAAATGAACGTCGCCTCGCAACATTTTCCACGTCCCTCGACGTGCCTAACTTGGTTCAAACTGTCAATAACATCCGTCGCGATGCGAAGCATGAAGTTAGACGTTTGAGCTGGGAGTTGGCAGGTAAATCTCGTGTCAGCTCAGCGTGACGCTCGAATCCGACGAATCTGCAGGGCTTGCAATGGACAATTTGACCTTCCGGGCGTGTTTGACTAGAAAGCCAATCTAACAAATGGTAATTCAATACTGTCGCAAAAACGCATTGAACCACAGTGAATCCTTGGAATCGTTCAACCCTCATCGAATTGTCGCACTTAAGAGCCAGAAAAATCAATTTTTACAAACAATTGCCAAAACTGAAGCAAAACAGAAGGGAAATTGCCCACGTTATGCTAAAACTCTCACGATTGTCCTCGGACAAAACGTAAAACGTCTCTTTCCTCAAAAATATGCTAAATGGCTCCTCTAAATTAGGGTCAGCACTAGCAGCTTTCGGAAAGCGCCGCGAGAAACAAAAAATAAAACCCCACCACGTTGTTTATGCGTTTAATACCGAAGTTAACTCGGGATGAAGTTGTGATGGACCGCTGGCAAAAAATCGAGGTCAACGTCAATGTCGTTGTGCGTTCGCCGCTGTATTCGTCCAACCGGACTAAAGAAAACAGGGAGGGAAAAACGGCAAAACAAGGCGTCCAGGTGTGTAATCAACGTTGGTGTTTTTATTTATGACACGGCAGCTCGGTGACATGTCCCGATGACTCTCACTTTCTCCTTTCAGAGGCGGACAGATGAGAACGCCTTGTGATGGAAGATAATGGTCAAACACTTCATAAACTATAATCCATCTCTGTCAATTTGAGCCTTCCCAAGGCTTAGATCAACGACCCTTTCAGTTCGAGTATCAACAAGGAGACGCCCACCTGCCATCGCTTTACATGGCCTTTCGTGTCTTTCAGTGGATTTTCAGAGCCCCAAGTTCGAGATTGTTTCGGTTGATTGTCGGACAAATATTTACCCGGATTGTAAACGAACTTTGGATATTGATATTTCTTATGGATTCGCGAAAAGAAAGTTCTTCATCGGTTTTAGAGAGTGAGCCAATCGATTGCCGTTGTTGTTTGCCACTGGTTCTTTCAGATTGAGAATGCCTGCAAAGCGCATAGCGAGTGAAGCGAATAGCAGGATGCGGCAGGCTTTGTTTGCAAGTTTGTAGTTCAACTACTTGAAGCATTTTGGAGGAATCAATCCCCTGGGGAGACAAATTGAGGTCAAATTTTGAAAGCAAATTGTTCAGAGAGACGTTTTCAGTACGCACGCTGTTAAGATTGAATTGATTTGTGATTTTCATTTGTGCGACTTGAAAGTTTGGTCTTCCAGGCCATCAGGTCTCATTTCGTCACTGTTTGTAACCTTCAGTTCTTTGTGGTAACTATTGGAAATATTATTGGGTACCTATGCGCTGAAAGCTCGACATCCGAAGCATGTTGTATCTCCCCATCAGACACAACACTTTTTGCTCCGGGTTTTATCAGCTTAATTTTCCTTTGTAAAATAATCCTCCTGAATTTTCTTACACTACAAAAGGTCGGCTTCATTCATCTCTCCAACAGTGAGTTCACCCTTCACCATCTCCATTTGACGCTTGATTAACGCTTACGACTGAAGCTTACACTAGGGTGCAAATATCCACAACTGCTGCTTCCACTTTAAGTAGATTCTTGGAATTATACAGCAAAAGAGTTACTGCCAGTTGCTCTCTCACCTTATTATCTAATAGTGAAAACAACTTGTCAACTTCAAGATCTCTATCCTTGTAAGAAATCATCGCTTTCGAACTCCATCGATTTCAGCCTCCTTGAACTGAAGAAGACGAAAATCGAACTTTATTCCCCTGGAAATAGCCATAGTCACCGAGGAGACTTTCGGAACTTCCTCGCCAGCCGAACGGGGTCAAAGTTGTTCGACTTTAATTATCGCCGTGTGAATGATGAGTTTGGCAAAAGGACTCGTCGCTGCTGGAAAGTCAGAAGAGCGGAGGAGCTTTCGAGTTCTCCGCATTAAAGAGGTCGCATCGCCTTGCTCTGGGTTCGTGATTATCCCTTGCTACCATAGCTTTCATCCCCATTATCCGAGCACCTCATTCCGAAAGGCTTTCGTACGTACACCGCTTCAAAAACTGCTCGCCAGCCGCGAACCGCACGTTCTCCTAACAGTCTAGAGCCAGCTCAGCATCCAGTGCACAAGGTCAGGCGAAGTTTTCCTTTTGATCCTTGGTCCCTCCGCGAATGTCGGCACTAGTCTGGCCCAGTTGCTTGGTAATACAATAACCGCGAAGCCTGATGGAGCCTTCTCGTACCTACAACGTAGATGGGATCAACAACTTCACAACAAAGAGTTCACCGCAGCCTTTCGCACGCTTTCCATATCGTTCAACGTTATTACTCCGACGGAACGCTTCAGCTTCCCCTCGAAACATGACATTAGGAGAGGCGGGCTTTTCGGATTAATCAACGCCAGACGCAGCAGAGCGAACGAATACGAATGAACTTTGCCAAATAGAGCTATTTGTTTGTCGCTTTTGCGACTCGAGGAATAATGAAATTCGCTCTTTCACGAAATCCTTTGCTCATTTTACTGGAGAAGTAGAATATGATCCATAGTATCCGTACCGCAAAAATTGTTTCATTCGTCCAATTGGCCGCGTCTAAAACGAAACGGGTCCATAAGATATTCCCATTCGACAGCGAGCAGGATTCCTTTGCAGGACATCGTCCCGAAGCTAGTAGTATTATTACCTTGAATGTTTAAAGCATGGGACGTGAATTACGGCCTTTCCCCAACTGCCGGAGATACCTTCGGAAAACGGCCTTACCGAGTTATACGGGGTCGGAAGAAGGATCCGGAAGCACGAGATGGGCTAAAGGTTGATTTTCACCGGATGAAGGGTTCCAAGAGGGTGCAAGTTAGAGCTACCAATAGACAATCGATTGGTGCGGATCGATTATTCAGTATAGCAGCGATAGGTCAGGCCGAGAAGGCGTCGGGTCGTGCTTTATTGATGGCCGGGGCGGCTGAGTTAAGGTAGAATGCGAACGGTCCAAGAGGGGCTTCCCTGGAAACCCTGTTCTTGTCAGTGTGGCAAACATCCTTCCTCTTGATGGTAACAAAATGTCTGCGGCCACGAGGCCTCTGGAGAACATCAAACCCAAGGCTGGCTTGAGCGATAGGGCGCGAGGGAGTGGTTGTTGTATTCTCTGCACCTTGGGATTGCCAGCTTCCGCCGTCCGTTGACTACAGAAAGCCCCATTAGCGCTAATCGGCCACCCTTGGCCTTTCTTGACGGCCTTTGGGTACAGACCTAGTTCAATCCTTTCTGGCTGCATCTCCTTTGAACGCTCGATTGATAGATTAATTTATTTCGAACAGAAGCACCTCAATATGGGAGACATTTCAAGATTTATCTATGATGCAGTTAAGCAATAGAGGCGAATTGCAGGTAAAAATTAAATATTCAGACAAACAAAAGGAAAAGTCATGGTTATTTATTTTCCTATTCAATTTTGGATCTTCTCTTGGAATCAATTGAATTTAGTTGAATCAGGTCGAGTTGAAGCTGGTTATGACTGGATATAGATTATCAGGGCCGATTGGAGCTAGTTAGGGCTAACTGCAATTAAAATTGCTGACCGCATATTTAGCACCATCGAATCAGCGTTAAAAAAAATAAATAAAAAAATAAAAATATAAAAATTGAGCTGATGCAAATACATGATAGTTGGATGAGTGGAACGAAGATAAACGGTGAATCGGATGCTACGAGTGGATGGGATGAAGTTGAGTTAGCCTTGGGGACGTGGGGCCGATAAAGCTTGTTATACCGCCCATCAAAGGCGCGTTTAGGCGTAGGAGCGACCTCGTCCGATGGGGATTAGTAAAGCGGATTGATATATTCCGATGGCGTCCCGCATTGATGAGAAACCTCAAATACGTACCTACATTTACCCTGCCGGCTCACGGTTTCAAACTACTGTTCAACCTTAGTCAAGTTTAACAACTTGCACGTCTCTGTATCTCAATTGCTTTCCCACGAGCCACTCTCGGTTTCGCGAGCCCAACCTGCGATAAATTGTCTTTCTCTCGACGCGTTTCGGCGTGGGAATTTAGCGGCCGAATTGATCAAAGTGAATAGGCTCAGCCTGCAACGCTGCGAGGATAATGTTCCCATGCTGGGCATGTTGCATCGGGATAATATTAAAATATAGATAGATTTAGCATTTAGCGCACGTATGGACCAGAGGGCGAGCAAAAAAGTCAATTAACATCATTGAACGTTTCAGCTTCACGTGTGTTCCGAGAGATGAAATATTCTTCATCCCACTTCTACACCTATGACTATAGAAACCTGATTGTACTACTTAGCTCTGAAGATGCCCGAAAAGGCGAAAGCGCGCAAGGTAATAAAAATTCGATAAGTATCTCCATCTTCTGTCTTCTCTCCCTCAATTACTAATTTTACATTAGAACAAAATATGAAACCAGAATTTATGGTACAGCTCAACGAGGGAAGACTCTCGTACTTGTATCAACGCTAAAAGCGACTACAATGTCGAGAGTACTTTCATAATTACCAAAATGCTACCTTACTCGCGTTAAGCGACTGTTGGCTCTATTCTCAGTAAATTTAGGAGCAATATCTCTCTAGGAAAGCCGTTAGTTTTTGGCCTTTCTCTAGCGGTTCGAGCGTTAGAAGCTGCGGGCTCCAAGCACGAACGAGAGCGATATGCGCGGTAACTGGATTTGCAAGTTAATGACTTTACACTGGTAATGGATGCAAGTTAAGATCTTTTGAGGCACTTTGAAGTTTCCTGTTTCCCCATATGCTAGAGCTTCCTCCACGTTTGGCTAACCACCTTAATCACGACCGAAACCATAGACGCTTTCCCTCCGAGATAATCTCTAATGTCTTGCCACGACCGATCCTTTCCTCGTCGTTTCAAACTCCTCGAAAGACTTAATTTGGACGTATTAAGTGCAAAATCGACGAGACATTCATCGCGAGATTCGGGGCGGATTTATCGTTCTTCCTTTATAAAGATTCAGCTTCATCGTTACCATTGGCAGAGTCATGAGACCGTCGCTCCAGGGCTCGTAGGAACAAGTACGAGAAGTTTAGTGCTAAGAGTATTGCTAATTGCAGGCAAGTGAAGAAAGAAGACTGATGAGTGAAGACTGAGGAGTGAAGAGTGAAGACTGTGGAGTGAAGAGTGAAGACTGAGGAGTGAAGAGTGAAGACTGAGAAGTGAAGAGTGAAGACTGAGGAGTGAAGAGTGAAGACTAAGGAGTGAAGAGTGAAGACTGAGGAGTGAAGAATGAAGCATAAATGTATAAATGAGCGAAGCACGATGTGTGAAGAGCAAATCATGTCAAAAGTGGGGAGGAATACGCGAAGAGTAAAGAGTGAAGCATGAGGAGTAAATCATGGGAAGTGATGACTGAAAAGTGATGCATTAGCAGTTAGGAGCAAGGCTAGACGAAGTGAAGAAAAATGAAGTACAATGAAGACCGTTGAGAACCAGTATTGAAGGGTGAAGAGTGATAAATGAAAAGTGAAAAGTGAAACTTGATTAGTTAATTGCGAAGGCCAATTATTGACAATAATTGAATCTTCAAATCATTAATCATCTAGAGCGAAGAACGTTTTTTGGTGCGAAGGTTCTATAAAAAAAACAATCTGTCAGACCTATCGTACTAACCGGTTGCTAACTTTTTCAGCCAATGATACTAAAGCAGACTTTACCGCCATTAAAGCTACAACTGCTTTAGCATTGTTCCGGAGGGGGTAAATGAAAATTAAAAGGCGAAAATTGAGGTGGAGCGAACACGTGAAAAAGTTGAGCGCACAGCCATTCGGGGCCATTAGAGTGACTTCCTACTACCGGGCAGGTCTCGTCCTTTGTCTCTTGGGAGCCGTTTGCTGTCGGGAGAAAACTGTTGCAGAAAATCATGCTGAAACGGCGGGAAACGTTTCGCACTCTAGAGCCATTTAAAATTTTGTCAAAAATTAAAACCCATCCCATTCGGAAGCGTGAGCTAAACACCGGAAGCAATTCAGCGTCGGATCTGCGAGGAAATGGGATGAGTTTTTTTTTACGAACGGTTTCATGTCGGACGGCGGGCCGAATTAATTTGACAAACATTTCGACCGGTTCGGCCTTTCGATGTCGAAAATATTCGGGCGATAAAAATGCGGCCGCTCATCAATTTGACGAGAGCCGGGAGGGTTTTATCGTTCGACCTCCATGGTCGAGCGAGAGAAAGTCGACCGGAGCATAGAGATAGAGATGGTCGTTCTTCTTGAATAAGTTAAGAAAATAAAAAATTAGAGAAATTTATCTTTCGATTTTTTGAAAAAATTATTACAATTGAAAACGTCCAGTTCTTTCCAGTGTTTGGTGAGTTCGGAATATGGTATGAATTGAGCTCTGTTTTTCAGTCCTATTTACTGTTTTTCCCTCGTTAAAGGCTCCGTTATCGCTTTTACAGCGACTGACCTTCAAAAAATGCAACCGTTCACGACTACTTTTGCCTTTCCGCTAGCGTTAACAGAATTGTAACGACTTAACCGGCGCGTGAGGCTTATGCGTGGGAAACCTTAGCATTTCGGCTGACTCGGCCGTATCTGGAAGGTGGGAAAGCGAAAAGAGGGCCCTAGTACAAGAGGAGCACCGTTGTCTGGAAGAGAAAACCGTTGGAGTAGGCGAGATATGGTTTTTGGAACGTAGCCCAGAAAAGAAGTCTGAAGAAGGGTAGAAAGGACGATGGCCTTGCCCGGTTCCAGTGTCTTGCCATCTTTGTCTTGGCCTGGCTTCTCTCTTGGGAACAAGGTGCTCGACGTTTTCACTGAAAATGCGGCGGTCGTCTGCCTTCTGAACTGTTCCATGTTCATCCGTGAAGAAAAAGAAGGTCCTCCTGCCACTGACGGGCCACGAACATTTATTCTCCCGCAAAATTCCTAGCGGTAAAACGTTATAAAATAACTCGTCTCCTCGAAGGTCTCACGACGTAAGGAGATGAAAAGATCAGTTAGGGATAGAGTTCTTTCGGAGAGGAATTTTCAGTAATGATTTTGGAAAGGCTGGTTGCTGCTATCGATGGAAGTAATTGATTTTCGCATTTTTGGAATTCGGAGACGGCAAAGGCACTCGGAGATCAATTCAATCGATTCGCCTACGGATTGCCAGAGAGAAGTGGTCTCTCTTTGGGGATCCGCACCAAGAAAAATGATGGATTGCCAACAGTTAATCCCAATAATCGATCAGCTGGATAAAATAAAATTGGGTCCACTAGCTGGCCGTTAATAAGGTGGCCGATATGCTTTAGCTTTTGGTTATCGGAGCTAATGAAAATAATTCTAAGGTCCGATTTTAATTTCATCCCTGCGTTAATTCCATTTCAATCCAGTCCCACACTCGATAACAATTTCTCGTCGGTTAATTATCGCCGAATCGTTCTCCGCGTTTCATTATCTAAGGGAGACAATAAACGCGAAATCGGGAAACGAAAGTTTTATCTGATTGAAACTTATCCGCTCGAAGCTGCTCGATATTTTTCAACCGGCGAAACTAGATTTTAATTGCCTCGACCTCGTCGCAGTTTTCTCGCCGGCGCGAAAAACAATTACTGTTTCGAAAAGTTTCAAATCCTAGTTTACAAGATAAGGGAACCGCGGCAGTTTAAATTGAAGCATTGCCGGTTTTTCTCCGGCCGAGCCCTTGTACCTAATTTGCATCGGTGCGGAATAGCGTGGAAAGTTTTCTAGTTCCGAACAAAATAGGTCGGATTACGGGGGCTTATTGCATTGACGGTCAAATATGGCGAATGAAACGGATCGTCGTGAAGTCGACGGAAAGTTGCCCCATTTTCATTCATCGAGTCTTACCTTTTATTATTTACAACGACGATCATGCTTTTGAAATATCGTCCGGTATAAGTAGATTTTAAATGATTTTCGAGCTCTTTTACCTTGGATTTTTGTAGCGTTTAAAAAAATCCCAAACGGCTGATAATTATTGAGGAATTCCTCATTTTGATTCAAAATGTAATGTTAGTGTGTTTTCAAATTAAATTATTCTTATTATTATTATTATTACTTATATGTGTTTTACAAAAATGATCAAAATTGATATAAAACCTTTTTTTTTTGTTTAACAAACGAACTCGAGTGGTTTAATACTCATTAAAAATAAATAAATTAGTTTTTCTAACATTTATTTTGTTGCAGAATTTTTAAAAAGTTATAGATACTAGATAAAGCCTCAAGAGGAAAATGAAAAACCTCATAAGTTTCAGAAAAAAATTAATTCAACCTCAAAATCCAGTGTTGGAGTCAAACCGATTTTACTCCGACTTATTTAAACCGTTGTTTGGGTAGTTATTTGAATTTGGCGATCTCTAAGGGAAGAAAATTCAATACAATTTCCCACTAAGATTTCAATAATTTTATGAAGATTATTTTATTAACGCTATTTTTCATGATGAAAGGTTCACTAGTACTATCATATTTCAATATAAAGGTCTCACGTCCGTTCAAAAACCTGGGCATTTAATAGCGTCACTCACTATTAACGTCACGTCAGGCCAAAAATTGGAGAGAGCTTCAAAATCTCGCGTTTTAAAATACTCTGCCGAACGGTAACTCGACAGATATCAAAGAGTGGAATTCCCGTAAGGAATGAATCGATGCTATAAAAATTCATAAGGCAAAGAGACGGAATTCCGAACGAAAGGGGAAACTGTAATATTTCCATATCCCCTTATCAATCATTCGGATTTGATTGTATCAATCGTACGGCAAATAAATCGAGTGAAGGCTATTTGTCGCATTTCGCATCCGAATTTGAAGTCTAATGTCAGACACAGGTACGCTCGAGTTTGATTTAAATCGCGGCAAAAATTGTCCTGCCCTCAGAAGTGGTTTATTTTTTTTTTTCTTAAAGTTACATTATGATAAATTCTACTTTTCGCTCGGCAGTTCGATAAAAAACTCGGCGCTATATATTTGCACTTCTTGGAGCAAATAATTTCATTTCGCTCTCCGCTGAATCGCCGGTCATACAGAAATAAAATCTCACTCGAGAATAGGTCGCATTCCTAGCGGACGTGGCATTTCGCCTGAACAAGACAAAAGAGGTCGAGCGAGGTGATTTCAGTGAAATGGAATGAATTCTTAAAACATCCTTAAACCTCTTTTCTTTCTTCTCGGTTAGAAGGACAATTCTTCCATTGTTTCGACGAGACATTCAAGTCGTCTCCCGTTTCGAAGTCTTTTCTTGAAATAATAAAGACTTCCCCCGATGGCTTCAAGTTGGTATTATTCCGTTTCACGGTCTAGTGCCGAAAAGATTATTATTAATAGTACTAACGTTGTTTTGAAACAAGTTCGAATTGAAGAAAACGCGGTACGATGGCCGAAAACCGACAAAGTGTGCTTGAATTAATTAAAATAAACAATAAAATCGCTACTATTATAGCCATTTATTTTCTAAGAGGCCTTGAATGGCGAAAGCGCTAGAAGTATAGAAGTTCAAAATGAGATAACGTCGCTGCTTTTATCTCAACCTCATCCTCACGTCGAATCAAATAGATAAGCGACAAATCATAAGGAATACTTTATTAGGTTCCATTAAAATAAATTTAAAAAATACAAATAAATAAATGAATAAATTTTTAAAAAACGAAAAATTGAGCGATGTCAGTCAGTGCATATAAACAGTTATGGGACGAAACGCTCACACTGCTCAGTGATCACTTTATTACCAGTTAAGGGTCGAAAATTTCACACTATACTCACTGATCACTTCATTACCGGTTTTGGAATTAAATGAATGTGTGAAATGCTCACTTTATTACTGATTGAGCGACTAAACACTTTCGCTGCTCACTTTCGACTAACTTTTTAACAGCTTATGGGCCATTTTTATTTCCATTGCTCACTGATATTATTATTTGAAGGGAAACCTTATAAAAGTAGGTGTAAAGATGAAATATTCACCTCCCCAATCAACCTCTTCTGGCGAATAATTATTCCGTCGGATTCATGTCGCTATATTCCGGGACAAACATTCGCTGAAACGACAATTTCACAATGTTTCCAACCGAACAGGCGACGAGTAACACGTTTCGGCGGCAAAATTGATTCCTCACGGCCGTGCAACCTTATAATAAAGCACGTGGTAATAACCATGATTGAATCGGCCGTGTTTCCCTCGCAGTCAAGAAGGCGAATAGAAGGTAATTCACTTTTGGACGGATTTCTCTAGAAACGAGTTCAATCACGAGATAGTGAAAAGGGGAAAAGCGGAACGCGGATCCGACTGCGACGACGACTCCGCCCACACCTAAGTCTTCACCAAAGCGTACCTCCTTTTTCTTCGCTCCACTTTACAAAATAGATTCACGTTCCTCCGATAAGATTTTAGAGTTTCCGACACGGTTGCAGTCGAGACGTGATTCACTGCTACTGACGGTAAAAGCGGGTAAAAGGGTCGGGTATCAAAGAAGGAACGGCTGTAGGAACTGAGATGCCGAAGCGGCACTAAACGATTCTCTCGTTCTTCGATGGCCTTAATGAAAATACCCTTTTCGAAATCATTCCTCCAACAGTTGCAGATGTGAGTAGACGTGGAAAACTATTTAGAGGTCAGCAACTGGAAATTATATAGAAAACATTTAGCTTTCCACACTGGAACAAAATACCTAACTGAGGCATCGAATCGAACGATATTTTATTGTAGAGGGGTTGTGAGGGGGAGAAAACCCAGGCGACTTATTCTCCAGATTTTTAATTGCTGGCCGAGCACTTTCGCCCTGAGGATGCCCGAATGGGCGAAAGTGCTCGGCCAGCAATTAAAAATCTGGAGAATAAGTCGCCTGGGTTTTCTCCCCCTCGCAACCCCTCTACAACAAATGCTAATACAAATATTTTTATTAATACAAATATTGCTCTTGGGTGCAAAAAAAACCTCTGGATTACCAAGGGTTCTTGGCCCACTCATGCCAATGGCCGACCTCAAGCGTTTGACCCATTTCCAATCGCCCAAATGCCAACGTATGCTCATTGTTCACGTTAACCGGTCAGTATACGCTTTGAATGAAGTGCATTGACCGATGAAACGTGAATGAAACTTTCCATTTGGAAAACGCATCGGCCGTTGCGTACCGTACAAAGCTATCTAACGTTTCGGTGAGCAATGCGCTTCGCTTCTGTCAACGGCAACCTCGCTTCTCAGTCCTCATAACGTCAAATAGCCATTTATCTCAGCCGATGGCAGTCACCTGCGTGCGACCGCTGAAAAGCGTCACTGGAGGTAACCAATAGCTGTCAGCCTTTCATGGACGTCAGATAGCAGCTGCATGTTCTTCTCGGCTTTTGCACCGATACTAATTCACCATTTCGGCCATCTTTGTCAGGATTGAAATCCTTGGAAATGAAGGAAAATATGTAGACGTTTCAAGGGAGAATTTTCCCGCAGCGAAACGTCGCTGGGTTGAAAGTTTCTTAAATTGGCTTCTAAAATCTAGGAAAAAGAAAATTAGTGCTTTCTGAATCAAATAGTTCAACCCACTCTATTGTTTTGGCGATGAAATTTCGGTGAACATTGACACCGCAAGGCATGGAGGACAATCCTATGAAATTCTGGTGTAGAGGGCGATTTCAGGGATTATGATTCAGCGAATTTTCTCTTGAGGATTTGTGTGTGCTCCTAGTAAGCGATATCAACAAAGACTAAAAGTATAGAAGTGGCCGCAGCAGTTCAAAACAAACTTTTTCAATCTCCTGCCGTACTCGTGGAAGAACGAGGGCGGATATAACGAATAGAATTGCTTAAACCGGTTCGCAATACTAGAGCATTTGAAGGTAATACGATCGGGGATTCATATTCGAAAGTATGTACCATTTCAAATTTAGCATTATCTGAGGTTTAGCATTGTCCGCTTCGAGATTTGTTTAACTTGAGCCAAAGTAAAATGGCACGATAAACAATGGCATTTTAGGCTCTGAATTTACTTAAGAGGGTCCGTCAGAATGAGCAGATCTGGATTCCGGAAAATATTTAGAAAAAATTATATCCTGCCAAACTGGACTCCAACGTGGGAATTTCAAAATGCTCAGGAAAACACGAGTCCATTAAAACCTTGAGCACCGGAGCATGCTACCCTGAGCCGCTGGAAAGATCACATTTCGTCGCTTTAATCTCCCCTGGAACTTGACGATCAGCAAATTTCCTCCTTCAAGTGAGCAACAATTATAGACGTACAGCTGGAGCTGAATTCCACAAGAAGAAGTACCCTGTGGTGTTGTCAGATAAGTGAGGGACCAGGGCAAGTATGAATTTAATTCCTGGATTGAGAGAATTTTTGATACACGGCATAAAAGACCCGAGTAAGATAGTTCATCATGCAGACAAAAGTCATTTCTATAATGCCCAGCTCGATGATGATGCAATGAAATACTGCAGCATGGGCTAAACTCACAGCATTGTTTGCCTGGGGTCGCCTTGGAAAATTATGGTCCTCCTGCTGCAACTCCACGATCTCCCACACTCTATCGTGATCATCCCCACCAAAAGTACTACCAATTTCAAACACACCCTCTTTCTGGCTGACACTGCTCCAAACCAACCTCTTCCCATCGCGTCGCAACGGGAAACTAAGAATCTTCATAACAGCAGCTCTATACTGTAAGCAATGAAGATCGCCACTACCGATGGGCCAGGCCCGCATGCAAAATTGGTGCCACACATGAGATAACCGCCAATCGCTTTAGCTTCCAGCAGCGCCGTTTTCCGAGTTTGTCAAACGGCCTCAAAATAGCCCCGGGCTGGCTTCCCTTTACCGCAACGGCTTCGGTAATTCCTAATTTCGAGTGTGCCGACTGCGAGGAAACCTCTCTCCTTGACAGGCAATAATTGCACAAAGGGATCGCTAAACCGATGCCTGTAAACCGAATGGAAGATACGGGTGACCACTGATACGGGGCATGAGTTACTCGTCCGAATGCAGCTCGAAACGGAGTTGTTGATAGACCCTGCAGGCGTCGAAGGGTTTGTACTGGTCGAAATTCAACCGTCTCCCTGGAGGTTTGTGTACACTGCTTTAACGCACATAGAACTGGGAATTCGCCTATCGGGTAATTCGAACGCTATTACATTAATTGACTCGGTAGACGTTTTGGATCCCTCCGGGCTCATTAGCGCACCGTCATGCAAGAACGGGTAACTTATAGTGAAACATAACCTGCAAGTTTGTCGTCAAATTCTGGAACTATTCATGGAGTGAAAAAAGGAATGCTTTATTGACAACTGATTCCGTCCTTCAGGTGAATTATTCTGCCTTTCAAATCGTCTTGGTAGCTGCGACGAATCAAGAGCTCCAATATGGGTGAGCGATTTTTGAACTGAGTTAGCATCGTGTGCTACGCCTAGAACAGAGCCCGAAACATAATTTGAAAGGTAGAGCTTGTGTAAATAAGTGCATCACCTTCTGAGGCTAACGATTTTCTATTTTCCCCCCATGTTTTGTGGTGAGTGTATTCGATAAATACGTATATCTGTTTCCATGAAACAATTCAATTCTTTCTTCTGATCGCTTCAATTTCGAACAGCCAATAAATCCTGCAAGCGTTGCATTGGAAATTAAATTGGATACCGCTCGGCTACCGTTTCTATTTCCCATCGGAAAATTAGGAACAATATTTTTCCACCATTGAATTGAATAAGGCAAACCGAAAATGGCACTTACGGACGGGAAAAGCATGAAAGCGGAATTGGAAGAGTACAGGAAAAAGCTGTCAGAGCTTGATATTGTTAAAAATTGGGATTCGCTGATGAAAAATATTTCAACGCCCGAGCAATCGAAAATGTTCCAAGGCGGAAGTAATCAATTATAATTAACTGCTGGAAATAATCGGATTGTTAATTCTGAACCTGGAATTTATCATGTGTTTTTCGTCTCAGACAATTATGCATCGAAATTCGACTATTCATTTTTTCCAACGATTTCCTATTTTCAGTACAGGCGAGGACTTTATTGAACACTTTCATACCAAAATTTGAATTCAAAATCGACGCCTTCCTCAGCTCAGCGGCGGGGAAAAAATACGACGATTTATTCGACGAATGGTCTGTTCTTAAAACGAAGGTAATAACATTCCCTTCGAAATAACCACCCCTCGCATTCTCATATTGATTTCTATATTGTTTTTCAGATAATGAAAGCGTTGGACACTTGCGGGAAATTCGGCCCCGACTACGGAGCAAGTCTTGAATTGAAGGCGAAAAATCGCAAAGAAAAAGACGAACAGTTGAGCGATAAAATTGAAAAATCGCTCAAGCTGAAGAAACTTGCAGCTTTGGAGCAACCTCCGAGAAGTTTCCTGAGTCGCGAAGAAGACTGTTCTGGGAGCCGAGAGACCTCAGACTGCGGAGATACTTCGAGAAACCCGAACCGATCAATTTTTGACGAGATTAAAAATCTTAGGAAATTCATCAAAGAAAGTGGCGATTCGAAAGATATCGTGGGTGGAAACTATTCGAAATTAAATTCAGGCAAAATCAAACACCAAGAACAAACCAAAACCGAGGCGAATATTAACGATCAACGACGAGCATCAACGGCAAATATTCGTGGCGGAGATGATGATTCAGGCTCTCAAGAGGACCAAAAAGAAATCGAGAAACATTCCAAAAATCGACGCCGCGTCAAGTCAAAAAAACGATATCCCTCGCCTGTTCCGATTGATAATATTTTGAATTTCGTGGAGACACTTCCGAAAAAAGCGCAAGAACTAGTCAAACAGCAAACCGACACGTTGAACGCTCTGAGGAACAAACCGATTTACGGGCCTAAAGAAATGATTTCCAGTCACAACGGGATGATGGTCGATTTAAACAAGTTGAAATCGCGTGACGAACGGTTCGACGGTAGCGAATTTCGTTTGCGAGTCGACAAATCAAAAATCGACTTCGAACAGATAGCAAAAGAGCTCAGGGATAATCAAATTGACGATGCAGTGGGCCGAGGGTTTGGATCATTTCAAGAGAAGAAGCCGGAAGGTGAATTGTTCAATGAATAAAAATATAAAAATAGTTCAATAAGGTGAAAATATACGGAAAAGTCTTTGCTGAGCAGAAATACTGGATTGGGATGCATTATGAAACAAAGAGTGTGACAAGATTGTGAAATGAGTGTGACGAAATGTGAAATTGTGACATGGTTGCGAAGAAAGGTGAAACGATTGTGAACTGAGTGTGACAAGATTGTGAGGCGAGTATGATGAAACTGAGATGAGAGTGAATGCATAACCATTGTGAATTGAGAGATCATGGTGCGACTGGTAGTCCATTTTGTGACAGTGAAATGAGTGTGACAAGATCGTGAATGAAGGGTGACATTGTGAAGTAAGATAGAGATGAGAAACAAGGTAGCCAAGATGGGATGGAAAGGTTATATGAACATGATGTTATTGTTAAGTGAGTGTCATATGATTGTGAATCGAGTCTGACAGGATTGTGATGAGATTTAGAAGTCAGTGTGACAAGATTGTGAAGGAAAGGTGACGAGATTGTAACGTGATTGTGAAGCGAGGGTGACAACATTGTGATGCGGATGTAAAGCGAGTGTAAAAGATTGTGATGCATCTTTGATGAGTGCGGCACGAGGCGAGAGGGATAGGATTGTGAAATGAGTGTGACAGGATTGTGATGAGATTCAGAAACGAGTGCGACAGAGTGATGATGAGATGGCGAAAGGAGCGTGATAGGATTGCGATGAAAATGTGAAGTATGCAATGAAAATGTGAAGCATAATGTGAAACGAGTGTGCCGGTTTTGATACGAAAGTGACCAGTTTGTAACTCAGATATGAATGAGTGTGACAGAATTGTGATGAAGATGTGAAACGACTGTGATAAGATTGTAATGCGATTTTTAAGTGAAATTTCGCTTTTGTTTTTCAGTTATTTTTTCATCTGCTAATAACCAATTATTTGGTAAGGAAAAATGAACAATTACTGGCACTTGCTCGAGGCGAATTCCTATTTCGGTTGGCCGGTTACGGCGAAGCGTTGGTACTTTTACGATACAACCTCACTCGATTTCCTTTTGCGCGTGAAACCCATCAAACTTTTCTCATCAAATAATCTTATCACGGGGTGAAAGATGGAGAGGAGGTTAGGTTTCTCCACAGTCGACTAATGAACAAACGAGAATTAAACGCGAAGGGCCGGCGATTTTTACGCGCGGGAAAATTCCGAACGGAAATTTCGTGTTCTCCTCTCAAAGGTGTATAGTAATTTTAATTTCTCCTTCGCCTTACAACTGAGCGGGGTTGTTTTTCAAAGCCCTAGAATTAATTACGAAGATGTATCTAATGACTGGTTGAACAAACTGGGGTAACTGGGAAATTTATGTAGTTTAATTAGGTTAGGAATTAATATCGGTAGCCTGAAGAAGGGAATACAGTTTTTACTGTAACGCTAATATTTAATGGATTAACGCCCGGCGAAGAAAACTGCTGACATTGATTTGAATGTGATTTAGAAGTGAGTTCGACAAGATTGTGCAGAGCTGAAGTTTGATATTTGAGCTAAACTGTTACATGCTGGTAAATATGAAAATAATAAAATAGTTTCATACCTAAATAAAATGGGACCATATTATTTCACGTTATGGCTCGCTGTTCCACATTAGTTTCTCTCACCGAATCCGAGTATCAATTGCGTAGGCGTTGATTATGATTCGAAAATGTTGACCACTTTACGTTCAAACTTTCGTAGCCTAGGATTCGATCTTGGTGGCGACAAACCGCAATAAGTTTCTCCGATTCGGGATTGTCCGGCCAAGACCGTGATCAGCTATTGGATACCGCTTGCATCCATTTGGACGGAAGGCCATGCGCGGTTTAATCAGAGCGAAAATTCATTTTCCCCCATGAAAGCTGAGCTTGTTCTATGGCGAGAGGTTCGGCTCCCTGACCTCGGGCCTTGCCAACTTTATTAATCTGCCAGAGTTCACCTCATTTCACCTCGACGACAAACGGGGGGCAATTCCGAGTCAACTTCTTGAGATTGCCTTCCGAAAATCGACTCTGCCTACGAGGCTGCAGGTGACAATTCGCTTAGCTCTCTTCAAACAGAGACAATGGGCTACGGTATTCCTTGTATCTCCTCAAAGAACTTACGCGTACGAACTTTCCACTCATTGTGTCGAAGATCAGATGCGATCCATAATCATACTCGCTTATTATGAACTTCTAGTCCCTGCGTCAGTTAGGTACAATTTAATTATCCTTTTCCACGTTTGGTGAAAAATAATTCGCCCGATCCCGTAAATAAAATACCGACGCGAAGCCGTAGAAGATAGGAAAATGCGAGCTTTACTCGTCAGCGATGAGAGGAAGCTCTCAAAAGCAAGCGTCGTAAAGAAAACGTGAAAACGCAGTGATTAAATTGACGGATAACATTTTCAGATCGAAGAGGCAATCAGGAGAAATATAAAATGACCAGAAACGGGATAGATCTCTGGTATTTACAAATATTCATAAAAAATATCTACCTACAAAAATTGAAAAACGCACGGTACCTAGCGATTTTTCGAACTGGTTTTAAAATATTCAGCGACGTGGTGCGATCGATTTTACCCGAAGATAATCCCATCGTGGACCATCAGATTCGGATCTCATCGGAAAACGTCGGCTACGCGAAGCATAAAAGTCAAAATGAGCTTTTCTCGTATTGACACAGGAGAACGAGCTTTTCAAACCCTTCGCATAATGATCGGTTTGAGCAACGGCGTTCCCTGTAAGCAAACTTTTCCCCCATTTTTTTTCTCGTGGAAGCCGACAATATGCTGCAGATTTGACTCTTCATTCATAAAAAAGACTGCAGGAGGAGAGATTGGAAGGCATTTTTCAGGGTCAAAGGGTTGTCAAAAATAAAACTACAGAGAAGGAGAAGAAAAGAAAGGAGTGGAGAAGAAAGAAGAAGAGGAGACGAAAGAGGATGAGGTGAAGGAGAAAGAGGAGAAAAAAGAGGTCGAGAAGGCAGGATGGTAGAGGAGGTGGTGGCAGAGAAGGAAGAGGAGGAAGAGGAGAAGGAGAAGTTAAAAGAAGAGGACAAACGGAGTTGGAGGTTAAGGAGGAGAAGGAGGAGGAGGAGGAAGAGGGAAATGATGATGAAGAGAATTATTATAATTATGAGGAGGAGGAAAAGGAGGATTATTATTATAATAATTATTATAAGGAGGAGGAGGAGGATTATTATCATGAGGAGGAGGGGAGGAGGAGGAGTAAGAGGAGGAGAAGGAGGATTATTATTATCATGAGGAGGAGGGGAAGGAGGAGGAGAAAGAGGAGGAGGAGGAGGGGGAGGAGAGTCTAGAAAATTGAAATTCTGAAATTCAAGATAATATCGAAAAAGAGGCATTACAAGAAAATATATTTTCAGCTAATAGAACAGATGATGAGAGCGGAAGGTTGGCTTAGAAAATGAATAGACAATGTTGAAAAAAATAGAGTTCTATAGATAGATCTTCCAAACAATGGAGAATGTTCCAGAAAAAAGGAGTTTCTGAAAATTGAAGCATTCCGAGAGAAATGAGAATATTATAAAATTAGAAGGTTGCAGAGTTTCCCAAGGATCTGCGCAACACCATTATGTTTCAGCATAAAAACTTTCGATTTTCGTTGAAAATACCAGGAAAATTGTATTTTTGGACGGCGTAGAGGTTGATTGTGAAATTAATTACAACTCGGACGATCCTCTCAGCTGAAGTGCTTATTTGTATGTTGTACTCCGATTCATGACAGCGAAGAAAAAAAACTTGAAAATTATTTTTCGAGAATTTTATAGTTTACACTTATAAGCTGACTTTTATTGAGGAAATCTGTTGAATTTACCAGTCATTTGTCAAATCCTAGTTATACAATTGAAACGGTATAACAATTTAAAAAAAATAAAATATTGACCGTTTTATAGAGGTTTCCTTTGTTTTAAAAAACCTCGATAAATTTCGTTGAAACGGCATAAAAATTAAAAAAAATAATAATGGCCGTTTTATGGAGACTTCCTCAGTTTTAAACAAACCTCGATGAAATTCGTTAAACGAGCCCCTCTCGATAGACAATTTCATTATGGCTCGCCAGTTTTCCTAATTTTCCAACGCCTTCGAAGAAAAAGTCCTCCGGACCTGACGCTTCTTCGCGGTATTATTAATAAATTACCTTAGCTCTCTCAAGGTATTAATTTCCAGCAATTATTTCCCCCGTCGGGGCGCCCGTTATTTTTACGAGTTAATTGTACCAACGTTCGAGAAGCGGAGCAATTTTTCTTCGCACCTTTCAATTTATACATCTTTTCAACGGAGCCGTGGGAGAAACCATTTTAACCTAGAAGCGCAACAGAAAAGGGAAAGATCGGAGTGGGGAATAAACGCGAGTCACGTGAAAGATTGACTTCAAAATTTTGTCACGAGCTAAAAAAAAAAAAAAAATAAAAAAAATAATAATCTAGTAGATGAACTTTTTTTCTGTTTTGAATATATTTCCTCGACTGTTTTTTTTTTTTCATTTTCTTCAAGATTATACTTTTTTTTAGTGATTTTAAAGCTTTTCTCCTCTCATTTTTTTCGCGTTATTCAACAGCAAGTATTACGAATGATCTGGCTACAAATACACGGCCGGGTCACGTAACGCGGGACTAAGGGGATCGACTGACGACGTCGATCATTTGTTGAGTGACTGATTGCAAGCCAGGTCTACCATCGTGGTCATCCCGTTAGGTCCCGTTATGGCCATTGGAAGCCATCGATCCCGCAAACGACACAGCCTCCACCGTCGGTACTCTTCGACAGCTATCGATAAATCCGACTGTCTTATAAAAGGAGCGAAATTCCAATGGATGTTGGGAAAACTGAAGCCAGGTACATCGTTGACTATTTATTTATAGGGCACTACGAAAATTAAATTTACAATTTATTTTTTTTTTTTTTTTTTTTTTTTTTTTTTTTTTTTTTTTTTTTTTTTTTTTTTGAGAGGATCTACTTAGAATGAATAATGCATTTAAACGATGAAGAATGAATGTAGGATCTAGGATAACTAGCTAATTGGGGATCATGGAATAATAAAGGATCAAGGATAAATTGATTAATAAAGGATCAAGGATAAGTGGATGAATAGAGTATTAATGATAAAAAATGGAAAATCAAGGACGAATGTATGAATAAAGAATCGACAGTAAAAATGTAAATAGATGATCAACGATGAATGAATAACTAAAGGACCAAGGATAGAGAGATTAATGGAATCAAGGGTGAATAGAGGATCTAGGATAAATCGATGAGTGGAGGATTCAGGATAAATTGATTAATAGAGGACAATAGAAGAATGGAGGAGTAGACGATCTAGGGTGAACAGAAGATCAATGATGAATACGTGCATAAAGGATCAAAGATGAATAGATTGATTGATTAACGAACATTTTATCATAAAATCTGTACAAATAGGACCTTACGGTCCCCATATCTCTTCCTTTACATAATAGAAGTTTACTTTAAACGTCTTTAAACATTCTTCGGGCAAAAAAAAATTGTTAAAAATTAAATAACAAAAAATGAAATAAATACACAGATTGCTATTTCATGAGTTCACTTGTGGATTATTAATTAGTTCGGATTTTAACAGTTTCTTGGAAGAATTCAATGATGAGCTATTGTCGAAAAAATTAGGGAGATGGAGGATCAAAAATAAATGAAAGATTAGAGTATCTAGGATGAATACATGTATAGAAAGTCAAGGATGAATGCATGAATCTTGGACCTAGGAGAAGTACATAAATAGAGATCGAGGAACGAACAGAGGAATAGCTGTCCTCATCGGTCATAAAACAACGAACGCAACAATTGTTAATATCCAACTACCCGGCATAAAGGAATTGAGAGAACACTCATGGACGAAATTACCAAGTAAAATTTGCTGATTGCAAATTGGAAGTTCAAGTGAACTTATTGGAACCCACGCGGTGGTTTGCGAAACGCGCGATTCTCGGAAATCGGTTTCCGCGAGGATTGAAACCGTAGCCGGTTTCTCGTAAATTACTTGCTCATGATACATGTTTATTCCTGTATGCAAACATACCGGACGAATGTAATTTCTTGTTCTGACGTGTGAACAGATTCGCTTATATGATTTATTCGTGTACTAAATAAGAAGGAAAATTTCTACGTTCCTTCAGGCGACGGAATCTGACGAGGAGTTGAGAATCAAGTGAAAATAATTGTCACGTCAAATATGAAGAATAAAGAATTTTTTTCAACTTTCGTTTCATTTTTTTCATATCGGGTGAAAATAATGAGTTTCCAGTAATATTTATATAATATCCTTCGAATATGATTTTCAATTTTTGTACACATAAAAATTGTCTACGGAAAAATCTATTCAACAATAATATTATCATTGTAATTTTTCCGCTGGGCATTCCGTTCAATTTTACCAACGTGAATTTTTAGCAAAATGTCCCGTCTAATTTTCGTATTTTTTTGTATGGCGAATATTCTAACATTCGAAATCAAACTGGATGTGGATTGGGGAAAATTGGATAAACATCCTCCACGCGTAGGCGTTATGCGCCGAATTTCATCGCGCTAATTAACATCATGAAATAATCAACCGAACGAATAACGATGAGGACTGTCGGACACCTCGGGAAAAGTGTCAACATGAATATTGCGTGCAAGTTGAGCTCGCGTGTTCGGGTTCTCGATTTTATGAAATAAAATAACACGGTCTCCTAATTAATCCGAATGCAAGCCATCCGTAATATGCGGTCTACCGAATATGTGGTGCATTTTGATCGCAGAGCGAACTGTTATTCTAACGCGCACGAATGTGACAACCTTTGATGTGAAGCAGGTCGATTATCGCTTAGATTGGATAGGAGAGTCTTGCATCATTTGACTGTATTCGTAGAATTGATCATTTTTCAAATAAAGGTACAAAGGTTTTTTTTTAATTTTTATACATTTTATTTATTTTTTTTTTTTTTTTTATAGCAAATATTATTTAAACAGTGGCTAACTTGTTCTTGGGTGGGAAATTAGCGACAATATGTTTTCTAGGAGCGTTAAATTTCAAACGAGGTAAATCTAATTCAACGGGTTTCAATATGCCGACAAATCGTGCGATCAAGCGATGGCCACGTGACCGTAGTGAACGTTGAACTATAGACCGCAACTTATAATCAGTATAGCCAACCGCAGGGCTGAAACTCCATTCAGTATGCTTCCTGCAATAACACGGCTTCTCGGCCTCAAGGATTACAAACCAGAGTTATCGCGCTCAAGTTTACCAGCAGTTCGAGCTGCCCGGTTACGATTGACTTAACACGCAAACTGATTATTGTAAAGTGGGCGGGATTGGAAATGTTTCTGGATGGATAAAGCGTCTACCGCTCTGTTGTTTGCTAAGTTGTCCTCACAGGTTGGCGATAGAAAGGATCGGTGACCCGAAACTAAGTTGGCAACTTAACTTTGCACAGAACTCGTAGTTATTTCCAATCCGACCGATAGAACTGTTTATCTATTTACTCCTCTTCCGCACCAAATGAGCTGTGAGGTGCTAAAGGTTAAACGTTCGGGTTCCGATAAATGAAAATCGATTGATGTCGAGTGTTTCGAAGAATTTCGCGTTTTCCAGTGACCTAAAAGGAAGAGAATGAATATTTCGTTGATATTTTA
>JASJUZ010000485.1:0-171688 GCA_037159825.1 Tupiocoris notatus
ATAATTCAAATAAAAATCTAAACTTTTAATTTTAGAATTCCAATCGATTCCTACATAATTCTGATTTTAGACACTCGTGTTAGGCACACGTTTAATTTGATGGACGATGCAACATTGAATTGATTCACCTTTGAATAAATTTAAAAGAGAATTTTCAAAATATTTGGCCGATTTTAACAATATTTCCGACCGCGATTACTCGAATAGCGATACATAAACATCGAAGCGGGATTATGTCATTCATTAATCGATAAATCGAACAGTGTAATCGATTACTCTAATAGCGATCCATAAAATTGAGGCAGGATATGTCATGTATGAATCGATACATCGAACATTATACATCGATCTATCGAAAGCGATTCCAGGTAATTATTCATTTACCACTTCAAAATTAAATCTTAGATACAGGTAAAATCGGTATATTATCGAACCTCTCTAATTAGTACTTATAGTTTTTAATTAACCAATATAAATATTCTTCCTAATTAAAAATCGATTATTTCCTTGCGTATCGATACTTTTTCTACAACCGTTCAGTTGGTAACACTGAAGCGGAGCTCTCGAATATAAAATGGCCGATCTCGTCATGTTAAACTCTCCAAGTTCGCCATCGGTTCTTTATGTGATAATTTAATCTCATGTTT
Source organism: Tupiocoris notatus (assembly GCA_037159825.1). Lineage (NCBI taxonomy): Eukaryota > Metazoa > Arthropoda > Insecta > Hemiptera > Miridae > Tupiocoris > Tupiocoris notatus. The sequence continues at coordinate 648 of JASJUZ010000485.1, forward strand.
GCTGTTTACGATTCTTCACTATGTCTTTTGGCGACCGCGCGATTTTCGTGTCTTCCGTTCGAATAAACTCTTGACTTGGTATTCGGAAATGTGCTATCATTAAAATGAACGCTCCTTGTCCACGGTCCCGCATTTGAAATCGTTTCTGTTCGAAGGTATGGAATTTATTCACGTACCATTACGGTTTAATACGCATTTTCAGAATTAGGTCCGATAGTGTGTCAACTTTGCGGTCTAATTTCGACAACTACTGCGATGTATCTTACATTTTTTGAGCTTATACGTACACAACGTCGATATGTTCGACCGTCGTAAATCTCTAGGGTTTTTTTTTATAGGTACCTAGTTGACTTTATTGTACAAGGATACATCACAGTTGGCAACACAACAAGAGATAATTTTTAGGGTTTTCTGTTACTTAATTGACGAAGATTGTGCGGAAAGCAGCTGAGAGGAACCGAGGAGACGTTGAATCGAACAAAAACCTTATTATTTTTTTCAAAAATTACTCGTAATACATTTTTAAAATTCAGAAGAAAAAACATTTTTTCATTGAAATATTTATTATTATTTTAGTTAATTTTAATTTTTCAATTATTTTATGATTAAGGTGTTGAAGGGAAAAAAGGGCATTTTTGTGTGTTGATACAGCCATTGTCCGACGTGGCTTAAAGAGCAGGACGGTGAAAAGCCAGCTGAGAGGAACCGAGTAGACGTTGAATCGAACAAAAGCTCTTATTATAAAAAAAAAATTACTCGTAATACATTCTAAAATCCAGAAAAAAATTAAAAAGAAATATTATTTATTAACTCTTATATTTTAGTTCAGTTAATTACAATTATTTTATGATTAATTATTATCGCGTATTGAATAATTATTTTATACAACAAAAGTTAATAACGAAAATTCTTAAATTATTTATTATTCTTAAAAGCTCTTATTATTCTCAGTTTGCTTTATTCATCGCATATTTTTGTACGATTCGCCACGGTTAACGGGGAAAACGAGAATTTTTGTGTTATGGATACAACCGTTGTCCGACGTGGCGTAAAGAGCAGGACGGTGAAAAGCCAGCTGAGAGGAACCGAGTAAACTCTTATTATAAAAAATACTCGTAATACATTCTTTAAGTTCAGAAAAAATTAAAAAAGAAATATTTATTAATAATTCTCATTTTGGTTCAGTTAATTTTAATTTTCATTACTTTATGATTAGTTATTATCGCGTACTTATTGAATAATTATTTTAAACAACACAAAAGTTGACGACAAAAATCTTGAAATTATCATTATTCTTAAAAGCTCGTATTATTCTCAGTTTGCTTAATTCGTCGCATATTTTGATTTTGGCTTATTTGTTTACGGATACAACCGTTGTCCGACGTGGCGTAAAGAGCAGGACGGTGAAAAGCCAATCCGATCGAGAAGGCTATGGCGTGCCAATAGCAAAATCCGGGTTGGCATCAGGAACACGGAAATTGCAATGTTGTTTTTATTAACGTTCAATGTTTTAATAACGCGGAAGTTTTCTTGATCGTTAATATCGCTCGGCGAATTTACCGCGTTTCTGGAATCGTCCGTTTAAGTCGAAATGTGTGTACTTGGGAAAATCTGGAGACGTCGGTCCGTAAATTGTTCAGGTAGTTCGACGAGAATTTTTCATCTCTTCCGTTTCATCCCGTCGGTTCCGGAGGAAATTTTCCAAATCGACGGGAGTTAGTTTATTTCCGTTCGCAGTGAGCGAATCGTTTTCGGCACTTGAGCTCGGCCAAGTTTTCCGCATCGGTGAGTTTTATCACCGCTCGGGTAAAAAATACTTCAAAACGAATTTCAATTTCGGGTTATTATTCAATAATAAACCACTGTAATCGGCTAAGAAAAAAATTTCTAACACCCCCCTCAAAATTTGATGTTTTACGTCTCAAGGCGTGTAGAATCCGAATATCCAATAAAAAAAAATTCTGTCCGTCCGCCGTTAGCAGTTTTCCGGCCAAACTGTAAGAGCTAAAAATTTGAAATTTTCACCAAAAATCAATCTCGGTCCTACGACGGCCCAATTCTTGAACAACTTGCTAGCTCAATTTTAAGGGTATTTTTGGATGTTTTGAGGGGGAGAAAATTAATATTTTCCAAGGTTTTTCAGAAAAATGTGCATTTGGTATCAAATTATATAGACTTTTGGACGCTGAATCGAACGAGACCATCGCCGGGTCGATAGCTATATTGGTTCTCGAGTTATCGCAGCTTTTGTGCCGAATTTGGGAGATTTTCAGAAATTTGACAGGAGGGAATAACTCGAGAGTTCTTGGAGCTATAAAAATCGTTCTATACTCATTGAATGGTCGTTAAACGCTCTCCAGCTGTATCGTTAGGCAATAAGTTTAGCTTTTAATCAGGAAATTAAGAAAAATAAAAATAATTAAATTACAATAGTTGCTGCGGAGTTTTCCCCTGTTTTTCGGTGGGAACGTTCACAAATGTTCGGAATATTTAAAATGACAAATATAAATAGTCTTCTTAAATCAATATTGAAGCGAAATATAATAAACCTCTGTACAATCATTTGCAGCGTTTTATTGCACGATTATATTAATTGTTTCCCCGTTTGATTTCAGTCGCAGTAAGAACTCAAGATGATCACAATCACGCGATGAGCGGAGCCGTTATTAACAATCCGGCCAATCGGATGCCGATGAACATGGGAGGCGGTCCTCGCTTCCAACAGCATCCGGGTCGGCAGAATAATTTTTTCATGCCTTTCCGCCCCACATACCGCCAATCAGGAGCCGTTCCGTGATTTTCGACCCCGAATCGACGGGAAACGGTTGCGTAAATCCGCCATGAGAAAGACCGTCGATTACAACGCGGCGATTATTAAAATGCTCGAGGTAAAATATAATTCAGTAATAAATAATAGTAATTTAATAATAAGTTACAATCTATAATAATAATAATAATTTATTATTAATAATAATTTAGTCATAATAATACATATTAATTTAATAATAATAATAATAATAATAACAAAACTAATTTAATAACAAAGAATATTAATTTAATGACAAATAATAATAATTTAATAATAATAATTAATTATTAAATAACAAAGAATAATTATTTAATGATAACAAATATTAATTTAGTAATTATAAATAACAATTTAATGTTTAATAATGATAATTCGATAATAATTAACAATAATTTAACGTTAACTAATGATAATTTAATAATAAATTACAATTAGTAATAATCTCTATTACGATTCGAAATAATATTTTATTCTTTTCAGGCAAGAGTTTGGCAAAGAGACTACCGCGATCATAGATCGCTTGAACCGGACGCGATGTGTACATTCCCGACCTGATGCCGCCGTCGCACTACGAGGATAACCCGATAAACGCCGTGACGACTCGGTTTGTGAAAACGCGACCAACACAATGCGCTGCCCCATTTTTTGCATGGCATGGACGCCGGAAGGGCGACGCCTCGTCACCGAGCATCATCGGGAGAATTCACGCTTTGGAACGGACTCACCTTCAATTTCGAAACAATCCTTCAGGTAAGGTTACACGGCGCTCGTCCCAAAAAGCCAGAAAACGACGCCAAGAGCGTTAAGAACTTAGAATAATAGAATATTCAGTCAGGGGGGTAAATAAAAAATGGAACACCTATTTCCGTTTACTAATTCAAATTCAATTTCTTTATAGTAAGCCGAAAATGAATTTCGACTGGGAAATGAAACAGTTGTCGGTGTGATCTAATTAATTGGCTTCTCGAACTATCGCAAATCAAGCTGTGAGCCAATTTCATGGAGAGAGAGAGAACTTATAGGTGCGAACTGGCACTTGAACCAATCACTAATCGAGCATTGGTAATCGTTCGAATATGTATCATATCGAACTACTTAAAATCGAATCATTTGAATAGATCTTGGTTAGATTCGCCGCTCTTTTACGTACTGTACTTTTTAGCTTTTCAGGCGATTCTAACCTGTTCAGAATTTGACGTAAAAAGTTCGGAACACCAAACCGAACAATGACTTTATCATCCAAATTCCAGACTTCTGTTTTCAAGTTATACTCGAAAAACCGAACGAAATGGCGAAACTAGCGGCGTTTTTAGCTTTTGAACATTGAGCTTACACAAAAATCCCTCTCGAAGTCTCTATTCAATAATGTCAGAGTCCAATAGTATTTTCTACATTTTTCCCTAGCCAAAGGTGTCTTGCAATGAAAATTCGGTCCAGTCGGTCCCTAATATCTGCAAAGTAAATTAATTTGAAAACATTCATTTTTTCGTACTGTGGTAACCTATGGTTCCACATCGCCCTGAGGATGCCCGAAGGGGCGAAAGTACTCGGCCAGTAAATAAAAAATCGGAGAACATGTCGCCTGGTTCTTCTCCCCTCACCAACCCAGTACGATGAGAGATGCGACGACTCAACCAAGAAGAATTTATTTTTTGTAAATAATCATTATTATCTTCCGTGTTATGATGGACATGAAACAATTCTTTCTACATTTTCTGTTACAGGCTCACGATACACCTGTTCGGACTATGGTTTGGTCGCACAACGAGATGTGGATGGTGACAGCTGATCATTCCGGATTCGTCAAATACTGGCAATCGAACATGAACAACGTTAAGATGTTTATGGCTCACCAGGAAAGCTATACGTGGCATCAGGTACCGTGGAGACCTCTTTATCCTATATTGTACATCCCAGCTCACGAAATCGCCCTTGGGAGGCGTTATTTTTCTGTTGTTATTCTCACTGTGGCCATGTTCTCGATCTTTGTCAAATTGATATCCCGCGTAAATTGCGGTCTAGATGGAGAAAATATCGCAACGGGAAGTCACGGCAAGGGGAAAAAACATAAAACACCTTTCCCTTCCCATCTCTGGGGATTCCATCCTCTTTTCTCTGTTGGTCTGTACGAAATAAAGAAGGAACCTTTCCTTAGCATAGTGCAATGATACTGTAATAATTGTGATGTGTGCGACAATAAATTGAAACTCAGCATTGACGTAGGTGAATCCTTGTGGATTCAATATGATAATTCTATGTTGGTCAATAAACGCAATCCTCATCCTGTCCTTCTTGCTCATATAAATAAAGCCGGGCATGTTTTTTTTTTTTTTTTTTTTTTGGTAAAGACTGAAAAATTTCCTTAAGTAAAAACAAACAATGGAAAAAATGTCCTTCCGAGAGAAGACTGTCTTGAATTCAGACTGTGATAAAATAACTGTGATATAAAAATACTTTTTTTTGTGTACTTTCTTGAAGCAATAAATTGCCTTTTTGAAGTACTAGAAATGGAATTCGTTTATTTGCCGGCCTTTGACAATCATCGCAGATCGTTAGGGTTTTCTGTTGACAATTCCGGTGCGAGTTATTGAAAAATACGCCAGAATTGAAGTTCGAGCCGTATTAATTGGATTGTAATGTTAGTCGAGATCGGCGAATCGAACGTTGCTTTTCAAATCTGTAGGTATCGATGGTTCAAAACCGGACTGGGAATTTTATTCTTGACACGTAGTTCTATTTTGTAGTCGATAGTTTTCTTCGGACGATTTTTCGGGTATGTTGTGCATGCGTTTGAGGACTCTGCGGTGCGGCATTGGGCTATGGTGAAGTAATGGATTGCTCAGTTGTATTTCGGCTTCTTTAATTTTCATTGCAAGACGCCTTTGGCTAGGGAAAAATGTAGAAAATACTATTGGACTCGGACATACTGTATAGAGACTTCGAGAGGGATTTTTGTGTATGCTCAATTTTCAAAAGCTGAAACGCCGCTAGTTTTGCCATTTCGTTCGGTTTTAAACAGTCTTGTTGTTTAATAACTGTGTCAAATTTCACTTTGAATGACCCCCTTAGACGTCAAAATTAGTTTAGCCTCTACTCGGTGATTGAAGTTGGACAATCGTTCAAGTTCCAACATTTTAAATCGCCTAAATCCTATTTGTACCTCTAAATTAAGTGCGATTTGATTTCGCTACGATTTCTGAACAAGTTTTCAAGAGGCCAAAAATGACGAATTCGTGGGAAATGTTTCTGTTTTTCGCTTTTACAGGAAAACGGCAAACCTTAGAGACAATCTTCCTCAAATCAAAATTAAAGAGAGTGAAATTCCTTTGCATCAAAATTGGTTCAGCCGATTGAAGCTAGCAGACTGTGTAGTTTTCCAATTCTGACGTTTTCAGTCGCTAAATTACAACTTACTACTAAATTGCAAATTCTTTTTTCCCGAGAAATCGTAGTTTTTCTTATGCGAGATCAGTTATTACAATTACAAACAGATTATTGTCAAATCGATACTTGTCTTGCTGATGTATCGCAATTTGGCGAAGGCAGAAATAAAATATTTCCAATAGTTGTCATCTGTTTCGTCCGTGTTGGGAAACATCTTCAGGTAAGTTCAGTTTAAAAAGCCTCATCAACCGAGAAACCAAGCTTCGAGCTGAATAAGACCAATTTATTTCGGCTCACACCTCAACTGTGCGAGTTTTGATCATATTCTTGTGAAAATGTTCATGAAGTAAGAAAATTCCTGCTGGCACAGGTGTAAATTTATTTAATTTTACACCTAATCGGTATGAAAATTTAAATTTATTCCCACAGAAGGCGTGTTTTTAGTTCAAATTTCATCCAGTTGTGTTCAATATTCAAATGATTAGCCAGTTTAACTTTTTCCTGACAATCAGTGAGAAATTTCAAATGCATAATATTCTCAGCGTCCTACATCGCTAGTTCATGGCCTCCTTAATTTTCCTTTCGAGTCCTACTGAATGTTGCTTTATAGTCCCACACTCAGTGTGCATAGTTAATGTTCCATAGCCTAAATTCATTATGTTAGCTTTCTGAATCATTAAATTTCTTAATTTTCACCTCCTGTATCGCATCTTAAATGCTCATCCGCAGACTATCTAATTCTTCCAGCCATGACAGAATATTCTGAACAGTTCACAGCCTCCTAGATTAATATTTCACTATCTTTGACTGAAAATATTCCGAAAATTGTCGTGTTGCTGAATCATAGCTTCCTAAATCATCTGTCCACGGCCTCCTTGATCACTTTCACAATTCCTTCCCTCTCAAGTACGTCGTCATTACACAGCCTCACAAATGACAACTGGCCACATAATCTCCTGATTTGCCCCATAAAAGTCTTCTAAATAATCTCCTTTGCCATCTAAATAATCTTCTCAGCCTTCTAAATCATCAGTTGAATGCTCATTCATTGACAGCCTAATAAATGCTAAAGCTTCCTTTGTTGCAATTTTGTCATCCTCTTAATAGCTGAATCATAACATCCTATTGAGCTGTTCCTTCTCGCTCAAATCCATGGTTACTGTGCAATCTCACAAATGACCACATTGAATAATATTCCACAGCCTACTTAATTGCCAAAGCGCAGCCATCTAAATTATTGCAAGTCCTACATCTCCTCTTAAATCCTCAGTTGAATACTCAATCGCAGATAACCCAATATATGCTACAGATTGCAGCCTTGACACAAAATACATCACACTTCACAGCCTCCTCAATTACCGTTTTACTATTTGATTATTTGACGGAAAATATTCCAGAAGTTTCATTACACAACCTGCTGTCATTTTATAGTCTTAGCCTCCTAAATAATCTGTTCATACCCTTCTTAGTTTCACTTTCATTATTCCTTCCCTCTCAAGTTCATCGACATTGCACAGCCCCTCATAAGTCCCTCTCAGCCTCCTTAGTCCTCATTTGAGTGACTCCTACTGGTGACATTGCTTGAGTGACAACCTACTGAAGGCTACAGCTTCCTTTATTACCATTTTACAATCTATTCAATTGATAGAAAATACTCTAAAATTGTTATTATGAATTCTGCTATTGTTTCACAGCTTTCCAAATGTGCGTAATTTAGAAAACCTCCTAAATTACCTGGTAATAGCCTCCTTAGTCACTGATATTGGCATTTCATTCCTCTCGAGTCCTTGGCCATTGCGCAGCCTCCTGAACTTCCTTTTCACAGCCGCCGAAATCATTTTTTCTTAATCTGTACCTCCTTGATCGTTGTTGAATTATCTGCAGATGTTCTTAAGATCGATACTTAAGATACTTAACCAATAGACTAATGAAAAAATTAACCTACAAATTTTATTATTGATCTCCAGCAGCAATTGTCTGATTTATTATGTCGTCTTCTGCAAACTAGAAAAGGGCCAATTCTTAGGTTGACTTTTCATTGCTAGTGTCCCGAATCACCAGTTCAGTTGTTTGAATTACCCGTCCATGGCCTCCAATACCCCTATACACAGCCTACTGAATAGCTTATTTATCACATGTCCACTGCCTTCTAAATATCGATTTCATGACCTCCTAAATCATTCTCAATCATCATCTGGTCTGAATGTTACCATTTGGGCACAATACAGTAAAATAAAACATTTTAAGACTGAAGCAGGGTTCACAGACCTCCGCCAAATGGGTTTCGCGTCTGCGTTCAGCCTTCTGATTAGCAGCCAAAATTGTGAGGTGGGGGTGGTTTTTGCACCCGATGCAAACACGTCCGATTACTCGGATCAAATATTTTCTTGGGCTCAGTTGCTTAGCATTATATTGTGTGTGGTATTGATTATTGTTTATGAACTGCCGCATTCGGATCGGTAGAGCTTACGAATCCCCTCAACGCTTAGCCGGATTCAACCCAAAATGCATCAGAGTTTTTGATGGAGACCTGTGAACCCTGCTTGATGAGCTTGCTATTGAGAAAATTTTAGCTTTGATTTTAAATACATTTGAAACACGATGGTTTTTTTTTTTTTTTAATTAAATTAATATCACATTTGATATGATTGGTTTTGATTCTTCCCATCCTTAATGGTCACCGCCTCCCGAATCAGTTTTTTTTTTCTGAATCATTGAATTATGGCCTTCGAGATTGCCGTGTATTAACCATCACAGCATGGAAATTAGGATGGCTAGATATTCTCATGACTTACTGCATTTTATGCACAGTTGAAGGGATTCTCATTCATATTGACAGCAAATTAGCTTGTCCGGTTGAAGGGATAAAATCAACCTCGATGAATTCCAAACAGGCTGAACTAGAACGCGGGTGGGATTTCGTCTTTTATCCTTGAGCCTCAACGGTCAGTCGAGGCAATTGTATAATAAACCATGATTTTTTCCATGCAAAGCTTTTTCAACCCAATTCTTATTTATGTAGTAGACTGCAATGATGAATCATTGAGGGCGAAAATAATTTTTCACGAGAAAACATCCTAGAAAATTTTGAAAAGAGCGAGGAATTTTTTGACGGCGAGCAAAAATGAAATAAATAAAGGAAATTCTTGCCCAGTTATCTGACTAAAAAAGTATTATTTTCCATTAGCTTCCTCAGGCGTCAGATCAATGTTCTCAAAATGAGTCTAATATATATTGAGTTGGACCTGATTCTGATTCAGTTCGTGGCTTAATGTTGCTTGTCTTTGGTGTGATTTCAGCTTCAGCCCGCTCGACAGTAAATTCGCCTCGTGTTCCGACGACGGGACGATAAAAATCTGGGATTTCTACCGATGTCAAGAAGAAAGGTCTCTCAGAGGTGAGTGATTCGGAATAGAATACAAGCGTCTGAATTGAGATGTAGAAAGATGAATGACGTTTTGCAAGGTAAAGAAAGGCATTGAAAAGCTCTCCTAGCTCGCTCCTAGGATGCCCGAAGGGTGAACAGTGCTTGGGAAAACTTCGAATAATGTGGAGAATCGAGAGACGTAACTGAGCGATCGCTGTGGTATCCGTAAAAGTTAGCGGGTGATATTTCTTATTTTTGGTTTATTATTCAATAATAAACCATTGTAGTTGCCCAAGAAAAAAATTTCTAACCCCCTCAAATTTGATGTTTTACGTTTCAAGGCATGTAGAATCCGAATATCCAATAAAAAAAATTCTGTCCGTCCGCCGTACGCCGTTAGCAGTTTTCCGGCCAAACTGTAAGAGCTAAAAATTTGAAATTTTCACCAAAAATCAATCTCGGTCCTACGACGGCCCAATTCTTGAACCAACTTGCTAGCTCAATTTTAAGGGTATTTTTGGGGGTTTTGAGGTGGAGAAAATTCATATTTTCCAAGGTTTTTCTGAAAAATGCGGACGTGGTATCAAATTATATAGATTTTTGGACGCTGAATCGAATGAGACCATCGCGGGGTCGATAGCTTTATTGGCTCTCGAGTTATCGCAGCTTTTGGGCCAAATTTGGGAGATTTTCAGAAATTTGACATGAGGGTATAACTCGAGAGTTCTTGGAGCTATAAAAATCGTTCTATACTCATTGGAATGGTTGTCAAACACTCTCTCCAGCTGTACCGTTAGGCAATAAGTTCAGCTTTTAATTAGGAAATTAAGAAAATAAAAATGATTAAAATTACAATAGTTGCTACGGAGTTTTCCCCTATAGTTACCATCTGTTTTTCGGTGGGAACGTTCAGAAATGTTCGGAATATTTAAAATGACAAATGGATAGTCTTCTTAAATCAATATTGAAGCGAAATAATAATAAACCACTGTACAATCATTTGCAGCGTTTTTAAACCATGTCGGTGATATTTACAGGAGACTAAAACAATTTGCATTTCAGGACACGGAGCCGACGTCAAATGCGTCCACTGGCATCCGCACAAAGGTCTCATCATCTCGGGCAGCAAAGACAACCAACAGCCGGTCAAACTTTGGGACCCCAAGACCGGAACTTCGCTGGCCACAATGTAAAACAGTAGATTTTGAATGTCATGCTAATTTTTTAAACTTGTTTACATAGTAAATGGAAGTATTATGATCGTTGGAAAATTCGTATTCGGAACGAAGGTGAATTTTTAAGAACTTTTTATACTGCTATACTTAGAAACACTTTTTGAACAACTGTCTTTGGACAAAAAGTGATCCGTCATATCTCCATGAAAATGGACGAAACTAAATTCAATTTTCAGAATATTCTCCCAGCGAATGTGCAAAATTAGCCGTTTCCAAACTTTGGTTAACACACAGTACTTCCGAGATATAAGCTTTCAACGTTTTTTTTTCTTTCTATTTTTCTGATTTTCTTATTGATCATTATTATTTTATTGTTATAATTTTATCACTATCATTATTATTTTATCATTATCATTTTATCATTATCATCAGTGTAATATTATCAATTTTTAAACTCGAAATTGTTTATCAATTAAAAAAAGAAAAATATTTTTAAACTGATAACATGAAAATTCAATTGATTCATTCCGTTCTCAGCCATGCTCACAAGAGCACCGTTATGGACGTCAAGTGGAACAACAATGGGAACTGGTTCGTCACCGCGAGCCGGGATCATCTTCTCAAACTCTTCGACATCCGGAACCTGAACACGGAAGTGCAAGTGTTCCGCGGCCATAAAAAGGAATCGAGCAGCGTAGCATGGCATCCGGTTCACGAAGGGCTTTTCTGCAGCGGAGGATCCGACGGGGCCATTCTTTTCTGGCATGTTGGGTAAGTTTATTGTTAGGAATAAAATTTCAGTCATTGTCAAGGACTACTGGTGAGATCTAATCTTTGGGTTCCTTTTGAAACTGAAGAAACTAGAAAGCTGTTGGAAAGTTGGGTTAATCTAAACTCAACACAATATTCAATCTGGAATGCCGTAAAAAATGAACTTCAAATTTATTCTTGATAATTGGAAGATATATAGATAATGATAACTGAAAACCGAAACTCTGCTTGTCCTAATGGACGTAATAGTTTTCTCAAGTCACAATAAAAGCTAAGATGTCTCTCGTTGCAGTGCTGATAAGGAAGTTGGAGCGATCGAGCAGGCGCACGATAGTATCGTGTGGACACTTGCGTGGCACCCGATGGGGCACATTCTATGCAGCGGGAGCAACGACCATACTAGCAAGTTCTGGACACGAAACCGACCCGGAGACTCAATGAGAGACAAATACAACCTGAACACGCTCCCCGCCAATATTTCCGGAATCGAAGAAATCGAAACGGGTACGCTCGAAAAATTATATTCCCTCTCAATTATTATCCAGCGTTTATTAACTGAATTTTTTCTCAGCAGAAGATGTCATCTCTATTATTCCTGGCATGGGCCCCGAGGATAAGGTCGACCTCAACGATGATCTTATTGCGATGCCAGGGTTCACCCCGGGAACGATTCCCGGCCTTGACGATTTGGACATTTCCGCCGACGACAAGTCCAAAGGCCAATCTAAAAAGGTGAGAACCTTCTGTTCATACGCACAAAGAACTGACTGATGTGTTTTGAAGTTCTGCTACGAATTTGGTCAATCAGTCCTGAAAGGTTGACTTTATTAGATGAAGTCGGACTCATTTGTGCTAGTAGGTAAGAGAACAAATTAATAAAAATCAGAGAGGAAAATGGGAAAACTGAAAACAACAGTAAAGATATAAATTAAAGATGAGCTTAACTGGGGATGAAACCCACGAGGCGATTAAGGGAAAAAATTATATTAATGAATGAAAATGCTCTTTTAAAATTCCACAATATTTAAAAATGGCCTTTCCTGAATGTTGGAGATTTTTTTAATTCATCTGAGGCTGAGTTTCGGGCGTTTGACCAACGGGCTATAATAATCGGGATAATTTGTATTTCAGGTCCCTTATTCCAAACCGATCCCGAAAAATTTCCAAGCACACTGGAACGATACGAGAAATTGCGACGACTTGGGTAAGTTTTTATTTTCACTATCACAATTGTCTAATTCGAGTTTATCGGCGTGTCAGCCGTCCTGTCAGATATTGTAGGCTTAAGGAAGCGCTGTGAGGCATGAACAGGAAAAAGTGCTCAAATTCATTGCAAAGAGATGCCACCGTACATTTTGCGGCTTATCGGCAAAGTTTTTATTGTTCAACTTCAATTATCTGGCATTAAATAGCGTGTTTTGGAATTGGATATTCTTGCTGAGTTTTGGATTTAATTTTTATATAGGTTCCGGCACCTCACTGAGAAATTCCCTCCTCAATCTCTATGTATTTTTCATTTTAAGCGGAGAGCACTTTGTGCATCTTATAGGTAGGTCGATTTTGATCTCACCATCATAGGTACAATGCTCCAGCTTTCATCTCTGCCACCAGATTTCTCTAGGCGTAGCTTATATTTTGATCCGTTTGCAAAGCCTGGTGATGTTCAAATGGGTGAAAGTGTCTTAGTAGAATAAAAAATTATGTTGATTGGATGCGTTTTTGCTTGAAGATATTTTATAGCTGATCGGCCGTTTTTCTTGTCTACCATTACAATGCAGTCATTGAAGAGCATCTTTCTGTTGATTTTTATCAGGATTGGAAAAAATTTCAAGAAAAACGCATCATAATTTGAATTCTCCAAGTTTAGAAAGGCAGATTTCTGCAACTCGTTGAGGATTTTCCTCTGTATTTGACCATTTATGCACTTTTGTCAATTATTTCCTCTCACCTGAGGTCTCATCGCCATAGATACTTCAATGATTCACTGAAGGGGAGATTTCTGTTTCATCTCTGCCGCCAGATTTCCCAAAAATCCCACATTTTGGTCCATTGCAATCCTCGTGAGGCCTTTATGGGTGAAAGTGCTCAGTAGAGTAATTAATCATGACAAAAAGGTACCGCATTTTACACCCTTCCGGTCAGAAGAGACTTTGCGGCTAATCGGCAATTTTTTATTGCCAGAGAATAGATCGGCATGTTTTGTAGAGGTTATATCTGGGTGCAAAAAGGGGTTATAATTTGAGTTCTAGGATCTAGACGTTCTTGCCGAATTCTCCGATGTAATTTCTTAGATAGATTTCTGCTCCTCGCTGATGATTTTCCTCAGTATTCAAACTAAGAACACTTGCGGATCGTGAATCTCGTAGGTGCACGTTGATCTCAAGGGGAATGTTCCAACTGCCGCCATATTTCTCCCGAGAAACGTAAAAATTCTATTCGATTTTTATGGAATCTTCAGATTGTACCGGTTATCCCTTTATCAATGGCTCCTTATCAATATCAGTGGATGATTCTCACTCCTGCAAACAATAGCCGGCCGAACTGAAATTTTTTTCCTCATGTTTTTCTTCTTTTATTATTTTGCCTTTTTATTTTGTAACCGACCGTACGTAATTTTAGACGACGAGGATAAAGACAGTGTTGACCCGATCGAACTGCTGAACCAACTCATCGAGCAACAGCCGGGCGCTATACCGCTCAAGGATTTGAAGGACCCTGAAGCGCTGTACATTTACGGCAAAACGTTGACTGTGCGACGTAAGCATTCGCCAAACAGCAAGAAATCCTCCTCCCGGGTCCTCATCCGCTGTATCCCTGCCTGCTTTATTCACGAGAGCATGATTTTCGTTGAGCAATAAATCATCCGCCTCCCGCATGTGCTTGATCACTAATACAAATTCATTTTAAATTGTATCTAGCTGGGCTAACGTGGTCTCAAGCTTGTGGTTTTTTAAGATCAACTTTGCTAAAACAAAAATTATTTTCCGCAGCCGGTTCGAATCTGGGAAAAGCGATTTCCGAAGGTACCGAAACCATGCTCAGATATATCAACTCAGGCGCCATCCGAGACTTGCGTGACGTCATTCCTTACTACGAGAGCGTCGAACCAGCCGACACTGATGAAGAAGAATCGTCCGTTCCGGTAATTAAATTATAATAGTGAAGCAATTCTTTCAAATCGTCATTCAATATTGTCACCGGCTTTTTTTTTTATTTTCACCCTCGTTAATTTTTATATTCAATTTTCACAGCACCCGATGAAAGAACATGATTTCGGCCCGTTGAAAGAACTGATGGAGAAGCAGAAAGAAGCTATGGCCAAGTCCGAATTGAATTTCGACGGTATGGTTTCGGGAAAATTACAACTTCATTTATCTAGCATTTTAAGCAAGTTTTGGTTTATTATCAATAAAAAATCTATTGTAATCGCAAAACAATCTAACCTCAAAATTTCTCTGGAAAAATATTTCTAACCCCAAAATTTCTAGGAAAATATTTCCTAACCCCTCAAACTTCGATGTTTTACGATCCAAGGTTTTAAATTTCTGCCCTTTGACACTTTTCTATCAAAACTGTACAAAAAATAAGGATGATCGACTATTGTTATGTATTTTTACGTACAACTTCATTTATCTAGTATTTTAAGCAAGTTTTTGTTTATTATCAATAATAAATCTAAATCTATTGTGATCACAAAAAAAAAAAAAATCTAGCCGCAAAATTTTTCTACAATATTTTTAACCTAAACATTTTTCTGGAAAAATATATCTTACTCTAAAATTTCTAGTAAAATATTTTCTAACCCCTGAAAATTTGATGTTTTACGATCCAAAGTTTTAAATTTCTGTCCGTTGGCACTTTTCGATTGAAATTTTACAAAAAAGAAGGATGATTGATAATTTTTATGTATTTTTACATACAAATTCATTTATATTGCCAACCAATATGAACGTTAGTCTTAATTTTCATGGTATTTTGCGACGTTTTTGAGAGTATGATAAGTATTTTTACGCAACTGAGCATTATTTCAGGCAACGGGCATTATCTTGAGCCTTTGGACGTTTTCAAAAAGTGAAACAGGCTTGCCACCCAATTTTTTCTATTAACTCGAAGATTGAGCTATCCGTATGGAGCATTTTCATTTGCTCAGTCCTAGGAATGGGTTTTTCGGCCAATAGACGTTTTCTGCACTTGAATACAACATATACCACCAACGAGTGCCTATTTTTGAACAATTTTTTTATGCGGCGTTTAAGCTTGTTATTGTTATTTTCCTTTTATAACCTAGGCTTGAAGAAATTGAGCCAAAATTGAAGTAATTTTTTTCTTTTATTTCACACGCAGGCGGTTACGCTGAGAGCGATTTCAACGATGACGATTCATCCTACGACGGATCAAATGACGACGAGCCGTCGGGGAGACGGAAGAATTATCGCGATTATAGGGATAGAGATCGCGACCGTGAGAGAGATCGCGATAGGGAAAGAGACAGAGATCGCGATAGGATCAGAGATCGCGACCGCCCGTTTAGGGATCGAGGCGGCCGCGGGTTTCGCGACCGTGGACGCGGCAGAGGTCGCGACCGGTTTAGAGGTCGCGGCTGGGATAGCCCGAATTCGCGGCGCGAGGATCATGACGAAATGCAGGTTCAAGACGAGTCGTTCCAAGAAGGGCCTCAGTCGTTCAACGATCTTCAGAACAACAAAGTCCCCGCCTCCCAAGATCCGAACGGTCAGCCGAATTTCATCAAGCAAGGATTCCCCAATCAGGGCTTCCCGAATCAAGCCTTCCAGCCTTCGAACCAGGAGAGGTTCCCGAAGCAGGGCGGATTCCAGCCGAACCAACCCGGTTTCCAGCAAGGGGGATTTCAACAAGCGCCGAACCGGTTCCAGCCTCCAAATCAAGGCTTTCCGCCTTCCCAGGGCGGCTTCCCTCCGTCGCAAGGTGGATTCCAGCCGCCGAACCAGGGCGGCTTCCAAGGCCAAGGGTTCCAGCAGCCGAATCAAGGGTTCCAGCAGCCGAACCAAGGCTTCCAGCCGGCTCGCGGCGGTTTCATGCCTAACCGCGGTGGACACCCCAACAATAATTTCGGTGAGCTCGTTCGTTTTATTTACCATCGATTGAAGCGAAATATTCCAGACAAACCGTTGTTGGAGACTAATAAAAATAAATTATTCGAATTAGGGTTTTTCGCTGTGAGAAACGCGAATTTGAACGAACGCGTCGAGACAATCGCAACAAGAAACTGAAAATTTTTAGCAATTTTCCAGTTAGAACTCTTATACGACGCTCTACAATTATGATCAACTTTTGACGAGCATTAAATTCTGCGTTGAAGCGTTTTTTAAATGTGGAAATCGGTATGATTTTTTGGAAAACGGCTAATTTTCAACACATTTGGCAGCGGTCGACGTTTTTGCAATTTCAAGTTGTTCGGAATTCAATTTTACATTGTGAAAACACACCGTATCGAGATAACCGAAAAAAAACCCTGCGATTTTTTTCAGTTTCTCGTTGATGACTCCTAAATGAATCATCCTAAGGAAAATCGTATGGAATCCTTTTTTGAAGAGCATTAAATTCCGCGTCGAAGCGTTGTTCAAATGTCAAAATCGGCCTAGCCGTTTCGTTGTTATGATTTTTTGGAAAAAAAATAGTTTTATTCGACATTGGCAACGGTCAACATTTTTGCACCTATACTCGAAAACGGCGGCTCGAATCGAAAAATGTGATAGAATTAAAGTTGTTCAGAATTCAATTTTACATTGAGAAAACACCTCGTTTCGAGATGAGCGCAAAAAACCGCTAATTTTTTTCAGTTTCTCGTTGACAACACCTAAATTACTCATCCTGCGGAAAATTGTATAGAATCCTTTTTTGAAGAGCATTAAATTCCGCGTCGAAGCGTTGTTCAAATGTCAAAATCGGCCCAGCCGTTTCGTCACTATGATTTTTTGAAAAATGACCATTTTTCCACTTTGCCAAAATTATATAAATTACGTTTTTGAATTGGAACTCGACAACGGCTGCTTCAATTAAAAAAATAGCCATAGAACCCAAGTTGTTCTGTATTCAATCAATCTTCAATCCATTTTGTACCGAGGTAAATTGGAATTCCTGATGAAAATAAAATAGAATAATAAAATTGAAACTAAAAGATTTTTAAATAGATAATCATTTTAACCCGAAAAATGAAACGAAAATAAAAATTGAAATTAATGGAAGAATGTATCCAAACTCATAAATGCTAGCAACTGTAGACTCCTGCGGCAACACTGCTTTTCCATAAATTCGTAGCATTGTCTGCCATCGCTAAAATGACCATGACATTTTTTACAGGTATGAGACAGCCTATGTTCCAGCAGCCGATCCGCCAACCAGGAAATTTGAACGGCCCCACGATGCGGCCCCCAGTTCAAGACGGTTCGCAGTTTTTCAACGACGACGAAGGCGAAGGCGGCGAATCCTGGGGAGAAAACGAGAACCAGATGGGCTTCAATTTCGAAGCCCAAGGACACCAACGGGGCTTCAGAGGCGGCCCGAGAGGCAGCAGGTTTGCCAACCGACGGAGCTGGCGCGGCGGACGTTTCCAGCGAGGCATCCGTTAAATTCCCGAAAGACGTTTCAGATTATTCCCCACAATCAGCTGCTCTTTCCATCTTCCAGCGGAAATTCCTCCGCACATGGGAAGATAATATTAATTTTACGAATTGAACAGCAGATCGAGCGATTCTAATCGAAATCGAGGCGAACTTTTCGACCGACGATTTCTTCATGTGCGTAAAAGACAGTGACTTTCGAGCAGCCGGTTTACAATGTAATTAAATTGTTCATTTCGTTCTCGCATAAACGATCAGATAATATCTTATATTTATACCCGAGATTCTAGCAATGGAAAATAATCGGTTTCGCTTTTCAAAAGAACAAAATATATTTCGAATCGATTGAACGACAGAATTTTCCTACGTCTACAAAGAATAGGAAGGCGTTAAGTTAGTAAAATAGTCTCTTTAGAAGAATTTCCACATTCATCTCGCTACTAATTTCACTCGGGTAAGTAACAAATGGCGAATTAAAGCTACGCTGCAGATCGCATCACGAATTGGGCGGCCGGTCAGCGTGGAATCGCGTGTCGATCGCTGTATTTATAATCTGCAGGTTTTGAAGCGATTTGTTTGCGCTCGCTTCCACGTTCGACATCGTTTCGGCTACTTCTTCCAGCTGCGAAAAACGAAGGAAATATTTAGAGATTTTGTCGTGAAAAAAGTTAAAAAATCTTTTTTTCAGATACTCACAAAATCCGTGTATCGCCTAAAACGTTGAGCTTTCCGCGTCAAGTCGTAAAGGTCCTTGAGATGTTTAGTTAAGAAGAGCAGGGTAAATAGAAGGCAAAGGAATACGGTGACCGAGGGTACGGTGCATGTTCGCCGAGCCCAGAACCACATAACGCTGCTTTCCTGTTTTTCATACCTGAAGAGAGAAACATTGGAAATCAGTTACACTTGAAACAACGCGGAATGTTCTTAATAAGGTGATGGAATATTTTACGATATTGAGTAGATCAACTGACCCTGTTAGCGAAGGAATTTTATTCGCTTGGTTGTCGTCGCATTTATTGTAGTAGAGGGGTTGTGAGGGGGAGAAAAACCAGGCGATTTATTCTCCAGA
The DNA here is from genome assembly GCA_037159825.1 of Tupiocoris notatus. Classification (NCBI taxonomy): domain Eukaryota; kingdom Metazoa; phylum Arthropoda; class Insecta; order Hemiptera; family Miridae; genus Tupiocoris; species Tupiocoris notatus. Next base: position 19,822 of record JASJUZ010000485.1, read on the forward strand.
TTTTTAATGGCTGGCCGAGCACTATGTAACCCTTAAGTATCATTAAACTGTGCCGACTTGGCTGTGGACCTCATGGTTCCACGCGAGTAATAAGTAAAAAAGAGCTCTATAAATAATAGTAATACTGTACCTCCATGCTAACAACACTGATATGTACATAGGTCGCCCTGAAGATGCCCGAATGGGCGAAAGTGCTCGGCCAGCCATTAAAAATCTGGAGAATAAGTCGCCTGGTTTTTCTCCCCCTCACAACCCCTCTACTGAAGGAATTTTATCTAAGCAAAGCCAACTTTAGTTCTTCAAGGTGCTCTTTAGTTTACCAACATGCTCCCACGTTCACTAAAGAGCACTGTAGTTAACTAAGTGCTCTCAAGTTCACTAAGGAGCATTGTGGTTTACTGATGAGCTCTACTGCTTACTAAAATGTTCTCCAATTCCCCAACATGCTTCCAATTCACTAACGAGCACTGTGGTATACCCAAAATGCTCTAATGTTTACCAGGGAGCTTTCCAGTTCACCAAGGTGATCTCCAGTTCTCCAAGGTATAGATAGAAGAAATATATTTGTATAAATTTTTGACAAGATCGTTACAAGGAGTGCCACGTAAGAAACATAAAATAAAGACCTTCGTTTTTGGGTAGTCGCTTCATATCTTCTTGGTTTTGAAGTTTGCGGGGGAGAAAAACTGGGCGACTCGTTCTAAACTTTCTTTATTGCCCGCCGAGCACTTTCGCCCCTTCGGGCATCATCAGGGCTTAGTAGCACCATTGGTAGCTACGGCCATAGCTAGGCAAAAAGGGGCAAAAGTGCTCGGCGGGCAATAAAGAAAGTGGAGAACGAGTCGCCCAGTTTTTCTCCTCCGCAAACTTCGAAACCAAGAATAAAATAAAGAGTACATCCCCTGCATAACATAAATTGTTCTTCCCTCGCAGCCAGATTGTTGGTCAGAAAAAAAAAGAAGGAAAGTGAGAGCGAACAAAATAATAGCCACCGCCTTAATAGATACACATAGAAGAAATTACAAAAGAAGTAGCAACCGAAAGGGAAGGCTCGATACCCCTGAAGGAAAATTTCAAGTCCCCGGCATGGGTTAGTTAAGATAAATTCCAAATTATTCCCACAGCTCAAAGGCATGTAGAAGCAAGGAGTTTGTAACGAAACGAAAAACGCTGTGAAATTTTTCTTTCGAGCCGTCCGCGCTTGAGCGCTACCACAGTGAAGTCGTCGCTCGGGGAGTGAAGACCAATTATATACCTCGCAACGTAGTGCCTACGCCTCCAAGATAGGGCACCTTAACAAAAAGTGGTACAGATCGTTGGGCTCGGCCAAGTTGCAGATGTTGCATGACGATTGGCTGTCAAATTTGTAGGTATTGCCCCAAGGAGAGGATCAGGTTTCTCTTGCTTCCCATCCCGAGCTGGGCCAATGTGTGTTCCACCTGAATATCTCTGAACATCCCTAAATATTGCTGTCTGCCTGAGTAGTCCAAGACTGTTCTGAAGTAGGTGTTAAATGTAGCATTATAAGCCAGGTTTATGTCCATGGAATGGAAGTGGTTCCTCAATTTATCGACCAGCGAAGGCAAACTGCTCCTAACAAGTTGTGGATCCTCCGACTCGAGAAGTTGGTCAGCTCCAAGTGCGGCTAGCAGGTTATGCAGCTGCGAATACCAGTTACGGTTGTCCAGTCCAGCCGCGGTTCCATTGTGCAGACTCTTCAGCGCCCTGAGACGGATTTTTGGGAGCCTTTACTCCTCCATTTGCATAATTTTTGCCCAGTACTTGATAGCCCTTTCGTACGCAAATACCTTCAGAGCAGGGAATCCCGTTTCTAACCTCAAGAAGTGCTTCGGCGTATTTCTGGGGAGGCAGAGGACACTTCAGGAACTGAGCCTGGACGGGTTCGAGCTCGTCACCGTATCAGATGTTCCAAACCTCCGCCGAGTAGAGGCAGTTCTCCAAGGTGCTCTTTAGTTCACGAAGGTGCTCTCCAGTCCACTGAGGAGCATTGTGGTTTACCAATGCGCTCGAATGCTCACTAAAGGGTACTCCAGTTCACCGAGGTGCTTTGACAGTTCACCAAGGAGCTTTTACAGTTCACCGAGGTGCTCTCCAGTTCAGCGAGGAGCATTGTGGTTTACCAATGTGCTCTAATGCTCACCGAGGTGCTCTCCAGTTCACTGAGGTGCTTCTACAGTTCACTGAGGAGCATTGTGGTTTTCCAATGTGCTCTAATGCTCACCAAGGTGCTCTCCAGTTCACCGAGGTGCTTCTACAGTTCACCGAGGTGCTCTCCTCTGCACCGAGGTGCTCTCCAGTTTACTGAGGAGCATTGTGGTTTACCAATGTGCTCTAGTGCTCACTTAAGTGTTCTCCAGTTCCCCAACATGCTCCCAAATTCAATAAGGAGCACTCTAATGTTTACCAGTGAGCTGTCCAGTTCACCAAGCAATGAAATTCGTTAGAAAGGTGATTTTCAAATATTTTTCCCCGAGAAACACCTATATGGAAAAATTGAGACAATTGAATTTAACTCTTTGCGAGAATAAGATGGGAAATATTTCTATAACTGAACATCTGCAAGATAAAATATGGTGAAGCTCTCGAAAAATAGCTCAATGCAGAAGAAGAAAGGTTATTTTTGTACTTCACTCGATTTATCGCCATTCCACCTCACTTAACTCCGCTCACGTGCTATATAAGAATCAAAAATAAAGAATAAAATAATTATAAGATAATTCATCGACGCATAATTTCCATCGTCAAGGGAGCAAATAATTTTCATCGTCCGAGGGAGCGAAAAAAATGACCGACCGAAAATCCGCATTGCAGAGATTGAATTGGAGCGATTGATTTTTTTCTATCATTTTCCCATCTAAGGAAGACTTTCGCTAGTCGAGCAAAATGAAAGTACTATTATCTAAAACTACTCGGAGATATAATTATTACAACCTTCAATGCTTAGGTTGGTCCTGGCAAGGGGACGTTTAGCGAACCCCAAAACCAGAAAAATTCAGCAAACGCTCGCGTGGAAGTCGACTTCGCCGACGACGGTCGTCATTTCAGCTTTCGCGGACGACGACCAAGGAAAGTAATTTTACTTCGGGTTCAAACACTTGATTACTGCCCAAAACACTAATCGGATATGCGGAGGTTTTTCAGGAGCGAACTGGAAATCGATATATCGAAACTGGAGATCGATGTTTCCGAAAAATCGATGTATCGATCGATACTTATCTATCAGACTCGAGTAAAGAATGTCAAGAGCATATAACTGCCCCCAAAAAGGAGACTATGTTTCCATTTGTGGAATAAAGATATAATTTTCCAATCATCGACATGAATTATGATTATTTCAAGGTGTATTTCATATATCGATTACTCCGACGCAATTATATTATTTTCTATTCTATTATTTTCTTCGAAACGTGAGTTATCACTTATTTGTTCGCAATTTCATCGAATGTTCTTCAGTTTTATTCTTTCGTTTCGTAGTTATAATCGATTGTACGGCCGAACTATCGATTACCAAGCTAACGATTTTGTTAATCGATTGTACAATTTTAACAATCGATTGTACCAGCGATCTGATCGATCGTATTCATTTGCGGTAGCTCTTCGACTTTGATCGGTTTAGAAATTCAATTTTTCGAAAAATTTCACAAGACTAAGTATTTATATTTTCACGATATTCGATATTTATGAAACGAGCGAAAAAAGCGATGCCCTCGGTTGCTTCCTCCCTATCATGGGGTAGAAAGCTAGGCTTTTTGAGGTCGGACTTAAGAAGCTTCCTATGCCGTCCGTCGCCGCCACCGTCGCATTCCTCCCACCCCGCTCGGTGCCGTTCGAACGGTCGCTGCCATTTTGATTTCGTTAAATTCAGTGTGATTGTGTTGTGTAATTCAGATTCAGAGGTTACGTCTACTGTCCGGCTCGTCGTTAATTGTTTTTATTCGAAAAAATACTTGTTTTCTATTCCATAATCGTTTGCGCCGAACTTCTATTATGGTAAGTTTACTATGTTGCTATTTATTTCCTTTCATACGCCTCATCTCATGGCCGGTCGATAAATTAACCTTGCAACATGCGGCATGAGTTGATTTGAAAAAATACTGTTTCATAGTTGGTAATATCCAGTCACAATTTAAAACGATGTAACAATTCTTGAGATTTTGTTGAAATCATGCTGGATTCCTGTACTTATTTTCGTAACGACAACACAGGTTATGATTATGGCAGTAAGAACGTTCACTATTGCTCCTCCCAAATTAATTATGAGCCACAGAGAAAGTTATGAGCTGAGATCACCATTGTAAATCGAAATTGTAGCTATAGGATATTCTAATGATCAGAAAATCAAAATGTTAAATATCTTACTACCTATCTAATATCAAGTTCACTGATGTATATTTATGGCGAACTGGATTGGCTAGGTACTTGATGTTTTTTTCCTTCTTAGCGATGCTAGCAAAGCGTGCATCCATTTTAATTTTTCCCTGTGAGATAAGTTCATGTGAAATAATACAGTACTCAGAAATTTGATTACGTCAGTAATTGAAATTAGTAGCGCATTATTCTATTAGGTATTCATTATTATGTAGGTAGGTATTTATTTTTTTAAGCTGTCATTTTAGGTTATTTAGGACCCCCAGAAGCGATTAAAGAGAAAAAAATCTTTAAAAAATATTACCCCTATTGCATGTGTTAACTGCAGTGTATGAGACGTGTAGAAATCTAATTCTCTGTATTGAATTTCAGGTACGAGTGAGGAAATGCTTTACGAAGGGTTGCCCGATACAGTCAGCAACGTACTCTAATGAAAATTTCAGGGGTTTCCCTTAGATGCAGAAAGGTAATAAATAATTTTCTGTCACAGCTTGTAGAATGTAAATATCACAACTTAAACAATGAGTCGATACGCCAGTTATTCTTTCTCTGATCACTTCCATGTACCTCTTTTCCAGGTCTGCAATTTGGCGCTCGGTGGCCCAATTAAACGTTGGAACGCGTAAACTGAGGATCCTCCAACATCAATGAATATTTATTGTAGCAGTGGACTTTTCTTTGCATTGCATACAATCCACTTAAGTGGAGCGCTTTCCGTTTTTATATTTGTCCCACCATCGTAGCACTATTGGAATTGTTTTATATTTTTTTTTTTCTTGCTTTTTGAAATTATTTCAACGCTACCGACTTTTAATTGATCAAAAATAATTATCAAACGTGATACTGTACATCCTTACTACGATTCATTGTATTTCATAAATCACTTTTTTTTTTAAACTCACCACCTTGGATAATGTTCACTTAATATTTTTCCACATTTCATGTACCAGCTATTTTTATATTATTGTACATTACAAATTGAAAAAACTTTCGCTAATCAGGACGATTTTTGTGATACTGTATGATATTATTTGTTTATTCTAAATAAAACAAACTTGTACTACACCTATGATCATTACTTCTATTTGCCTTTTATACAGATTTGTCAGTTCTTGCTGAAGAATCCGTTTTCCAGTTTTCTCAGTGAACCTCAAGAGATTAAATTTCGATCTCTTGCGGCCTGAGAAAACTGGAAATGGATGAGTCGACGTACTATTTAGTAGTATTTTAAAAAAGAGCGGCAAAAAAACCTATATCGATTAAACTAGTTCGATTCAATTACTCTACTCGATAGATAAACATCGATATATTTCATCGATTAAAAGTTATCGATTAGTGTTTAGTTCAAGTGCCGTCCGAAGAGGTCGCACCTATAAGTCCGACCTCCTCCCATACCAGTTTCCCCTCTATAAGATCTCCCTTTCTCTATGCTCCCTATCAATGCTTTAGTACCGCCCGCCGCCGCGGCGCCACCGTCGCTCCGCCGAAGGACAATGTTGTTTTCCAACGCACACGGTCGGTTGAGTTGGTACACAATCAATGTGGTAAAACTTATCGCAGCCATGTTCCTTCTGTCATAAAAGGGTCGCATATTTTTATCGCTGGTTCGTTTGTTTTTATTTCGTTTTCCCGAATTAAATACGCGCCCGCGGTGTCCGCCTCGGTGAAATCTCCGTTTGCTCAGTTTTCGCGAGTGTTTTGTGCTGTGTTGGGCTGGAAAAACGTTCCGCGCTCCCGATAATGGTTCTACGCGTGAGAAGACCTTGAGAATAAACCGATGGATTCTTTCTTTACGTATAGAAAATGCTCCCCAACGCACTATGCCGGCCTTATCTAAAGGTGAGTCGACTATTTATTTTCCCCTTTCGTATTCCGTCGTTCCGTTTGCGCACGGTTTTATTTCCGATCGCTCGTTGGGCAATGTCTGATGAAAACACGGCGGAAGGTTATGTGGACACCTCACCTTTTGCTTCACCGCATCGAAATTTCCCCCGTGCGACGCAATCGTCGCCGAATATCGGTGTCGATTTCGAAATTTTTCTACAATCCGCTCGACGTCGATTGTCGACGCGATTCGTCGATTTTCGGCCGTTTTGATAGCAAAGTCCTTACATAACCTTCTCGGCCCTGCCCTCCGTTTTCGTGCGTAGTAAACGCCGTTAATTAATTTCATTATTTAGAAGCGAGCGTTATTATGAGCGGCTTTTAATTAAAACTAGCGATATCCGCCGTTGTGTACGTTTTGGTTTATTATAAAACGTTGTCATCGCCCGAGAAAAAAACCCAACCTTCCAAAATTTGATGTTTTACGTTTCGAGACGTGTTAAATCAGAATATCAAAAAAAAAAAAATTATTGAACAGTGGTTTATTATTATTTCACTTCGAAATTGATTTAAGAAGACTATCCATTTGTCATTTTAAATATTCCGAACATTGGTGAACGTTCCCACCGAAAAACAGATGGTAACTAGAGGGGAAAACTCCGTAGCAACTATTGTAATTTCAATCATTTTTATTTTTCTTAATTTCCTAATTAAAAGCTAAACTTATTGCCTAACGATACAGCTGGAGAGCGTTTGACGACCAATCAATGAATATAGAACGATTTTAATAGCTCTGAGAACTCTCGAGTTATACCCTCGTGTCAAATTTCTGAAAATCTCCCAAATTCGGCTCAAAAACTGCGATAACTGGAGAACCAATAAAGCTATCGACCCGGCGATGGTCTCATTCGATTCAGCGTCCAAAAATATATATAATTTGATACAAAGTACACATCTTTCTGAAAAACCATGGAAAATATGAATTTTCTCCCCCTCAAAACCCCCCAAAAATACCCTTAAAATTGAGCTAGCAAGTTGGTTCAAGAATTGGGCCGTCGTAGGACCGAGATTGATTTTTGGTGAAAATTTCAAATTTTTAGCTCTTACAGTTTGGCCGGGAAACTGCTAACGGCGTACGGACAGAATTTTTTTTATTGGATATTCGGATTCTACTTGCCTTGAAACGTAAAACATCAAATTTTGAGGGGGGGTTAGAAATTTTTTTTTCTTGGGCGATTACAATGGTTTATTATTGAGTAATAAACCAAAATTATCAAAATTACGAAAAAGTTAACATTTACACCGTCTGTAACTCTTGAACCGTACAATTTAGAGTGATTATGAAAAGGACCATTCTTATTTAAAGTTTAACGTAGAACATTTTTGTACATAACAATGTTTAGGATAAACCGCTTAGTTTTTGAAATATTTACGAAAAACTAAAAAAAACTAGTAATTTTTCAAATTCCCCTCCCCCTCACCCCCAAACCCGACGCTCAAAATGGTGTAACTTTTTACCATAGAATAAGGGGACTATGTAGAGCAATTTGGTGTTGGAGGAAAACTTTTACTTTGGATGTTGAGGTTTAGGTCTAATTACACCGTACTAAGATTTTCATGTCTTTCCTCAGCTACCAAATTAGGTAGGTACTTAATTAAAATTCGCAATCTTAGTTGTACTGTTCATCGTAAAATAATTGGTAATTAAACTTGATGACCATGATCGGTTAAAAATTGGAATTTACTCAATTTAAATGCGGCGGCGAAGACATGAAAATGTCAAAACGGCAAATCAAACGTCAAAAATGTCAATAGGCTTAAGCATGTTAATGTAGTACCTGAATTATCTAACCTAACTGCAGAAAAAAATACTACTATTTCGTCACGTAACGATTTTTAGGTTGTATGCCATAGCGAAGACATAAAAATGTCAAAATCTATCTTGGCCTGACGATGGCTCTGCAGTGGCAACTACAGACAGCTTCCCGACAGCTGGAGTACTGAGTTAGGCGCCACGGTTACGCTAGAACCAGGGTCATCGAATTAGTGGCATTTTGTATCAAGCCCACCCTAGACAATACAGTCACAAAAGCAGTCACGAGTGACGGGACTCACTAATTGATGCGACCCGAGAGCAGAATCGGCGACATGTCCCGATCATGTCGCATGCGTATTCCTGCTCTCGTCTGTCCGTGCATGAAAATGTTTAATGCTCTCGTGGACTTTCATTCGAGTAATTCCATTCGAGCGTCTTCCGTCTTCTGTTGCGTTTCGGTTGTGAAAGTGCTTTTATTGTTCGCGCCGTGAATAGTTTTAAAAACGAGTGGACTCCTTTACGATGGACGAGAATTTCTTTGGAATGTAATGCATCAATTTTACGGGAATCGCGGAAAAAAATGAACGTGTTTCTCGAAATCGGGAAAAAATTCGATTGCGGCGCAAGATTCGTCAATTACGGAACGAGGTGTGTACCGAGCTACATATTTTTCAGAATTTCATTAGGTAACAGACAAAATTGAACTTAGATAATAATACCTTCCTGTTTCTTCATGTATTGCTTTATTTTGGTTTATTATTATAATAAACCGTGTTGTAATCGCCCAAGAAAAAACGCTTAAAATGATTGTACAGTGGTTTATTATTATTTCGCTTCAATAATTATTTAGGAAGACTATCCATTCATGGTAGTTAATTATTTCGAACATTTCTGAACAATCCCACCGAAAAACAGATGGTAACTACCTATAGGGGAAAACTCCGTAGCAACTATTGTAATTTTAATCATTTTGGTTTATTATTCAATAATAAACCATTGTAATCGCCCAAGAAGAAAAATTTTATAACCCCCCCTCAAAATTTGATGTTTTACGTTTCAAGGCATGTAGAATCCGAATATCCAATAAAAAAAATTCTGTCCGTACGCCGTTAGCAGTTTTCCGGCCAAACTGTAAGAGCTAAAATTTTGAAATTTTCACCAAAAATCAATCTCGGTCCTACGACGGCCCAATTCTTGAACCAACTTGCTAGCTCAATTTTAAGGGTATTTTTGGGCGGTTTTGAGGGGGAGAAAATTCATATTTTCCAAGGTTTTTCAGAAAAATGTGTACGTGGTATCAAATTATATAGATTTTTGGACGCTGAATCGATTGAGACTATCGCCGGGTCGATAGCTTTATTGGTTCTCGAGTTATCGCAGTTTTTGAGCCGAATTTGGGAGATTTTCAGAAATTTACATGAGGGTATAACTCGAGAGTTCTCAGAGCTATTAAAATCGTTCTATACTCATTGGAGTGGTCGTCAAACACTCTCTCCAGCTGTATCGTTAGGCAATAAGTTTAGCTTTTAATTAGGAAATTTAAAAAAATAAAAATTAAAATTACAATAGTTGCTACGGAGTTTTCCCCTATAGTTACCATCTGTTTTTCGGTGGGAACGTTCACGAATGTTCGGAATATTTAAAATGACAAATGGATAGTCTTCTTAAATCAATATTGAAGCGAAATAATAATAAACCATTGTACAATCATTTGCAGCGTTTTTTCTAAAACAATTTTTATTGCGATTTTCAGCTTTCATTTCGTCTCAGCTCATTATAGTAGGAATATTAGTACGTATAATGAGTACAGTGTTCATTAGTATCGTTAGATACATTATTTTTACAAAGTATAATAGTACAGTAACTATTCAAACCTATATTGAGCTTCTCCCTCTTCATTATATATTCCTGGAGCCCATCGTTTTACTTGAATCTTAAATTCGCTGGCGCTTATGGCAAAAATTGAACCGAATTTGGGGTTTTTATTCCCAATCTCCCTTCGTTCGAAGCTGCCCCTAATTGCCGTCCCAAGGCGTACGATGAAATGTTCGACAGGTGCTGCTTTTAGCCTGCGGCGGCTATTCGTACTATTTCCAGGTCTTCCGTTTTTTATGGCCTGGGAGCCCTCAGGAGCTTGCCCTCTCCTGCCGAAGGTTCCTCGTCAACCGACAGCATCTGTTAGCCCACTCTATCACCGGTTTTACGTTTTCCAACGTTGAACAATGACGAAAAAAAATTGCTCGATCATCGGCGTATATTCTATTTTATTTTGTTGAGAAATATCGATTTATGCGCAGTCGATCGTTATTAATAGATCATTATTGAAAATCTTCTGTAATTAATTAATTAGTATTCAGTCGTCGCTACAATTTGTATTTTATATAGTCGCAGTCGATGGAGTTCTAGGAGTAATGAGGTCAACACCTGTTGTATACTTGAATCTAATTCACTGCGAGCTTTGTTGAGGCTATGCTGACAGTTTTTCTTGTTGAAACGTGGGCGATTTTTGTTAATTTACCGCTTGCAATCGAGTTCCGATCGTTTGGTTCAATCAATCGCTTTTGAAGTCGAGGAATTTTCGTCCATTTTCTTTTCGCCTTCTCCGCCATAATTTTTTTTTCCCAAAAAAACCTTTTGTTTACCGTAGAAGTGCTCATGTTGGAAAAAAACCTTTTTTACTGTAGAAGTTCTCATGTTGCATTACACTTTTACTGAAATTCCATTTTTTTTCCTTAGTATTCGCATTTTTCGGGACAAAAAAATTCACCTTCTTCGTAAAACATTTCAGTTTCTATTCAGTTTCTAAAAAGTCTATAGGTTATAATGATACGTATTTGGTTCCTTTGTTTTCGCCTTCTCCGCCAAGATTTCCCCCATAAATTTCCTTAAAAAAAAAAGTTTTACCATTGTAGAAGTTCTTTTGTTACGAAAATACATAAAATTTTCAAATTCGAATTTTTTTCTTGGGAATTCGAATTTTTGGGGACCAAAAATAATTCACCTTCTTCGTATAACATTTTTTTGGAAATTATTCAGTTTCTAAAAAGTCTATAGATTATAATGATACGCATTTGGTCCATTCCGTTTTCGCCTTCTCCGCCATAATATTTTTCCCAAAACTATCCCTTTATAAAAAAAAGTTTTTTTTTACTGTAGAAGTTTTTATGTTACAAAAAAAAAAAACTTTTTACCAAAATTCCATTTTTTTCCTTTTGCATTTTTTGAGACAGAAAAAAAATAACCTTCTTCTTAAAACATTTTTAGGGAAATTATTCAGTTTCTAAAAATGAAATAGGTTTGAATGATACGTATTTGGTTCATTTGGTTTTCGCTTTCTCCGCCATAATATTTTTCCCAAAACTATCCCTTTATAAAAAAAAAGTTTTTTTTACTGTAGAAGTTTTTATGTTACAAAAAAAAAAAAAAAAACTTTTTACCAAAATTCTATTTTTTTCCTTTTGCATTTTTTGAGACAGAAAAAAAAATAACCTTCTTCTTAAAACATTTTTAGGGAAATTATTCAGTTTCTAAAAAAGAAATAGGTTTGAATGATACGTATTTGGTCCATTTTGTTTTCGCCTTCTCCGTCATAATTTTTTTCCCAAAACTACCCTATAAAAAAATTTTTTTTTTTTACTGTAGACGTTTTTATGTTACGAAAATGAGTTAACTTTTTACTAAAATTCCAATTTTTTTCCCTTTTGCATTTTTCGGAACAAAAAAAATTCACCTTCTTCGTATAACATTTTTTGGGAAGTTATTGAGTTTCTAAAAAATCAATCGATTATAATGATACGCATTTGTTTCATTTGGTTTTCGCTTTCTAAAAAAAAAGGTTTTTTAATGTAGAAGTTTTCATGTTACAAAAATGAATTAACTTTTTACTAAAATTCCATTTTTTTTCCTTTTGCATTTTTCGGGACAAAAAAAAATTCACCTTCTTCTTAAAACATTTTTAGGGAAATTATTCAGTTTCTAAAAATGAAATAGGTTTGAATGATACGTATTTGGGCTCATTTGGTTTTCGCCTTCTCCGTCATAATATTTTTCCCAAAACTATCCCTTTATAAAAAAAAAGTTTTTTTTACTGTAGAAGTTTTTATGTTACAAAAAAAAAAAAAAAAACTTTTTACCAAAATTCTATTTTTTTCCTTTTGCATTTTTTGAGACAGAAAAAAAAATAACCTTCTTCTTAAAACATTTTTAGGGAAATTATTCAGTTTCTAAAAAAGAAATAGGTTTGAATGATACGTATTTGGTCCATTTTGTTTTCGCCTTCTCCGTCATAATTTTTTTCCCAAAACTACCCTATAAAAAAATTTTTTTTTTTTACTGTAGACGTTTTTATGTTACGAAAATGAGTTAACTTTTTACTAAAATTCCAATTTTTTTCCCTTTTGCATTTTTCGGAACAAAAAAAATTCACCTTCTTCGTATAACATTTTTTGGGAAGTTATTGAGTTTCTAAAAAATCAATCGATTATAATGATACGCATTTGTTTCATTTGGTTTTCGCTTTCTAAAAAAAAAGGTTTTTTAATGTAGAAGTTTTCATGTTACAAAAATGAATTAACTTTTTACTAAAATTCCATTTTTTTTCCTTTTGCATTTTTCGGGACAAAAAAAAATTCACCTTCTTCTTAAAACATTTTTAGGGAAATTATTCAGTTTCTAAAAATGAAATAGGTTTGAATGATACGTATTTGGGCTCATTTGGTTTTCGCCTTCTCCGTCATAATTTTTTCCCCAAAACTACCCTTTAAAAAAATTTTTTTTTTTACTGTAGACGTTTTTATGTTACGAAAATGAGTTAACTTTTTACTAAAATTCCAATTTTTTTCCTTTCGCATTTTTCGGAACAAAAAAATTCACCTTCTTCGTAAAACATTTTTTGGGAAATTATTCAGTTTCTAAAAAATAGGCTTGAATGATACGTATTTGGTCCATTTTGTTTTCGCCTTCTCCTTCATAATTTTTTTCCCAAAACTACCCTTTAAAAAATTTTTTTTTACTGTAGACGTTTCTATGTTACGAAAATGAATTAACTTTACTTAAATTAATTAATTTACTAATTTTAATTTAATTTACTAATTCAATTAATTTACTAATTTATTTGAATTAAATTTACTAAAATTCCAACTTTTTTCTTTTCGCATTTTTCGGAACAAAAAAAATTCACCTTCTTCGTAAAACATTTTTGAGAAATTATTCAGTTTCTAAAAAATAGGTTTGAATGATACGTATTCGGTTCCTTTGTTTTCGCCTTCTCTGCCAAGATTTTCCCCCATAAATTTCCCATTCTTCCCCTTTTATAGCTTCTTCGTTACTGAATTCGTCTCGATTCCTTCAAGTTGTAATTACGTTCGACCATTGTCTTGCCATTTCGATTCGAACGGTCGATTCCTCCCTTACGAGGTTAATTTGAATTGAGCCGCCCGTCGAAGTTTCGATATGTTCAACTCGAGCGTTATTCGGATTTTGAATCCGTTCGTAGCTCAACCTCGGTGTTGCCTTTGGCTGTTCCACGTCGGTTCATTTTGTTATTCGCATTACCTTGAAGCTCGATGAGGGCTGATTAATTGCTCCCTTCCTTCGCCCGATGGAAACGGGCGCTCGGCGATTTCGCTTGATTGATAACTATACCAGAATCTTTGAGGTAAATGAAACGGCCCCAATTGAGTGATTTAGGTTGCCTTTGAGATCGAACTGAACGATTCGTTAGAGCGGAAATTCGAATTCGCAACTATTCAATGCGAACTATTTCAATTCAGTCTTAGCTGCGAGAATTGTTTCACTTAGATCCTTTCGTTGACGTGAACTTGTACTAAGAGCTTTTCTGAAGTCGGCGAACGATTTTCATATTTTTTGCGCGGTCGGTTACAAATTTAAATTTTCGGCCAGCTTTCGTTCGTAGATGAAAAGAACGGAAGAAGAAAAATGTGAAATTTTCCACCGGTCTTGAAAAAAAGTCCTATCTTTAAAAAAAAAGAAACAAAAATCACTTTTTAAAATTTATTTTTAGAAAATAATTGACTAGAAAATTATTTTTCAAAAATAAATATTTAAAAAAATTATTTAACTCTACAGTTCTTAGAATTCAATTTTTTTTCTTACAATATCACATTTTTTTGGAAAAAAACTTTTGGAAATTTACATTTTGCAAAATGTATTTTTTTAGAACTAGCATACGTATTTTTTGTAAGAAAAAGCATGTATTAACATTTTTTTTTTTGTAAAAACTCACTCTTGTTTTGGAAAATATCACTTTTTTTTTGTCAACATCACATTTTTTGGTGTAAATACTATTTTAAAAAAATTAACAATTAGAAAATGTGAATTCTAGGAAAATCAAATGTTAAAAAATACATTTTAGAAATATTATTATTATTTATTTTATTTATTTATTATTATTATTTTTTATTTTTTTTTTTTTTGAAGAATTCATGTTTTGAAATGATTACAGTTTTGTTAAGTATCGTTTTTTGCAGTAAAAAATCACATTTCTTTGGATTTTTTTTTACAAAATTTTGTAGGGTATGAGAAAAATTCATTTTCTGTAAAAAAGAGCTCAAATTGATATGTTCCCAAGGTTCCATTTTTTTCAATTTTTGTAAAATAACATTTTTTATACGTTCACATTTTTATACGTTCACATTGTTTGGGAAGTTTTTATTTTTTTTAATTTAAAATTTTTGTTAAAATTTTTTTTTATAAAAACTCACTTTTTTTTTTAAAAACCCACATTTCTTTGGGGTTAATTCCTTTGGAAGAGTTTATATTCTCGAGAAAAAATCAGATTGTTATAAAAAGGTGAATTTCTATAGAAAAACTTTTTTCCTAGTTCACATTTTTTTTAATGTACATTTTTTTAAGTACCTAATCGATTGACGTTGAAAGTTCGTTTTGTCGTTGAATTCGTCTAAATTTTATCCCCTTGAAAAATTTAATGGTTACAGTTTTATTTACTGAGATGTAAAATTCAGAACGAAAAATATGCAAACAATTTTTTACCTAGTTTTCCTTTGCGGACGAATCGTACCGCATTGTGGACGATTCGAAGGGAAAAACAGCAAAAATTTGCAATTCTTCGAGCGTAAGTTTGCGTGATAAAAGAAGATAGGAGGACGGAACGTATAATCTCGTGTGTTGAAGAATCGTTTTTTTCTACGTTTGGCGTAATAACGAGCTAGGTACGCTAATGTCTCATCATTTCAGGCGAATTGATCGAAAAAGAATCCCACCGCGTCGGGAGGAAATTTCCTCCGTGAAATTCCTATTCTCTCGCATTTTTTCTCCTGGTTTTTCTTCTTTCTCAAATTTACGCACTAGTATTCTAGTTTTATGCGTGGGAGGGACAAGAAATCTCGAAATGATCGTAGTAGCTTGCGTTTTTCGCTTGTAACTTCAAAACAACGCGTCCTATCGTTTCTGGTATCGTTTTTGAGCTTTTTTTTACAGAAAATGAATTTTTCTAATACAAAATTTTGTAACGAATTTTTTTACTCCAAAAAAATGTGATTGTTTTTCTCCAGCAAAAATGTTACTTTTACTCCAGAAAAAATCTGATTTTTTTCTCCAGAAAAAATGTGATTTTTTTTCTCCAGAAAAAATGTAATTTTCTTCTCCAGAAAAAAATGTAATTTTTTTTCTAGAAAAAATGTAATTTGTTTTTCTAGAAAAAATGTAATTTTTTTTTAGAAAAAATGTGATTTTTTACTACAAAAAATGATATTTGACAAAACTGTAGTAATTTCAAAACATGAAATTTTATGAAAGTTATTTTTTTCCAAAAAAGAAGATGATTTTTCAAAACTTCATTATTATTTTTAAATTTGATTTTCTTAAAATTCACATTATCCAATTGTTAATTTTTTAAAATGTAAGATTTTCAAAAAAGGAATGTTTTCTAAAACAAATGTGATTTTTTTATTACAAAAAAAATTATACTTTACAAAACAATAATCATTTCAAAACAAGAAATCTTAAAAAAAAAGTTATTTTTCTCCAAAAAAAAAGTAAAAATGTGCTTATGTATTTTTTAATTTTTTTAAATTTGATTTTTCTCCAATTCACATTATCTAATCGTTAATTTTTTTAAGTGTTATTTTACCACAAAAATGTGATATTGTCAAAAAAATGATATTTTCCAAAACAAATGTGTTTTTTTACACAAAAAAAAAGTTAATACGTGCAAGTTTTTTAACCAAAAATATGCAAATTTAAAAAAGTACATTTTTCTAAACTTGAATTTCCAAAAATTCAGTTTTTTTTCAAAAAAATGTGATACGTGTGGGAAAAAGTGAATTCTAAGAAATGTAATATAGTCTTAAAAAATGTGAATTTTCCCAGAAAACATTTTTCCGAAAACAATTCAAAAAGTGATTTGTTTAATTTTTTAAAAAGATAGACTTTCTACGAACGAAAACTGGCCGTAAGAATCGATCGCTATGTAAAAAAACGTTAGTCCGTTAAATCCCGCTTTGAACTTGAGTTAGAAATCCCTCCAAGCGATGAGGTCAGAATCGGTTGTTGAAAAATAGCGAATTTCCCCAACTAGGTGTATAAGTGAGGTGTCGACAAAATAATTTCGACGTAAACTTTTCAGACTGTAATATGCGATTATCATTGATTGAAAACGCCGGTATTTTTTTTTTTTGACATTTCATGTCTTAGCTATGGCACACAACCAAATTTTCGTTATGTCACGTTACGTAACGAAATATGCTCAATGATTATTATGATTCTTAGAAGTGAGGTATCTACCTACCTATAGATATATATTTATGATTATAGCTGCTCCTGAAACTAACTTCTTTCCTATCAACTGTAGTAAGCTGAAATTTGGCTGGTAGCCTCCTTACGACGTGAACAATAAGGTGCACAGGGTTGTGATCAGCTGAGTGCCTCCTGAAGCTAAAATCTTTCCTATCAACCGTAGTAAGCAGAAACTTGGCTGGTAGCCTCCTTACGACGTGAACAATAAGGTGCACAGTGTTGGGATCAGCTGATTAGCTCCTGACGCTAAATTCTTTCCTATCAACCGTAGTAAGCAGAAATTTGGCTGGTAGCCTCCTTACGACGTGAACAATAAGGTGCACAGGGTTTTGATCAGCTGATTGGCTCCTGACGCTAAATTCTTTCCTATCAACCGTAGTAAGCTGAACTTTGGCTGGTAGCCTCCTTACGACGTGAACAATAAGGTGCACAGTGTTGGGATCAGCTGATTGGCTCCTGAAGCTAACTTCTTTCCTATCAACCGTAGTAAGCTGAACTTTGGCTGGTAGCCTCCTTACGACGTGAACAATAAGGTGCACAGGGTTGTGATCAGCTGATTGGCTCCTGACGCTAAATTCTTTCCTATCAACCGTAGTAAGCAGATATTTGGCTGGTAGCCTCCTTACGACGTGAACAATAAGGTGCACAGTGTTGGGATCAGCTGATTGGCTCCTGAAGCTAACTTCTCTCCTATCAAGCGTAGGAAAGAAACGGAATGCTTCATCTACCAATGACGAACGAGAGGAAATTTCAAATACCGTGTATGCAATGGCCACAAGTGAAATCCGTCAATGTTACATGGGTACCTAGTAGTTGCATTGATACTATTTTGGAGTAGGTTCTGCAGTTTTGGCGGAACCAGGAGGGTGTGAGACATCCAAACCTCGTTTTGAAGTTTTTGACATTTCATGTCTTAGCTATGGCACACAACCAAATTTTCGTTATGTCACGTTACGTAACGAAATATGCTCAATGATTATTATGATTCTTAGAAGTGAGGTATCTACCTACCTATAGATATATATTTATGATTATAGCTGCTCCTGAAACTAACTTCTTTCCTATCAACTGTAGTAAGCTGAAATTTGGCTGGTAGCCTCCTTACGACGTGAACAATAAGGTGCACAGGGTTGTGATCAGCTGAGTGCCTCCTGAAGCTAAAATCTTTCCTATCAACCGTAGTAAGCAGAAACTTGGCTGGTAGCCTCCTTACGACGTGAACAATAAGGTGCACAGTGTTGGGATCAGCTGATTAGCTCCTGACGCTAAATTCTTTCCTATCAACCGTAGTAAGCAGAAATTTGGCTGGTAGCCTCCTTACGACGTGAACAATAAGGTGCACAGTGTTGGGATCAGCTGATTGGCTCCTGACGCTAAATTCTTTCCTATCAACCGTAGTAAGCTGAACTTTGGCTGGTAGCCTCCTTACGACGTGAACAATAAGTTGCACAGGGTTGTGATCAGCTGAGTGCCTCCTGAAGCTAAAATCTTTCCTATCAACCGTAGTAAGCAGAAACTTGGCTGGTAGCCTCCTTACGACGTGAACAATAAGGTGCACAGTGTTGGGATCAGCTGATTATCTCCTGAAGCTAACTTCTTTCCTATCAACTGTAGTAAGCTGAAATTTGGCTGGTAGCCTCCTTACGATGTGAACAATAAGGTGCACAGGGTTGTGATCAGCTGAGTGCCATCCTGAAGCTAAAATCTTTCCTACAACCGTAGTAAGCAGAAACTTGGCTGGTAGCCTCCTTACGACGTGAACAATAAGGTGCACAGTGTTGGGATCAGCTGATTAGCTCCTGACGCTAAATTCTTTCCTATCAACCGTAGTAAGCAGAAATTTGGCTGGTAGCCTCCTTACGACGTGAACAATAAGGTGCACAGTGTTGGGATCAGCTGATTGGCTCCTGACGCTAAATTCTTTCCTATCAACCGTAGTAAGCTGAACTTTGGCTGGTAGCCTCCTTACGACGTGAACAATAAGTTGCACAGGGTTGTGATCAGCTGAGTGCCTCCTGAAGCTAAAATCTTTCCTATCAACCGTAGTAAGCAGAAACTTGGCTGGTAGCCTCCTTACGACGTGAACAATAAGGTGCACAGTGTTGGGATCAGCTGATTATCTCTGAAGCTAACTTCTTTCCTATCAACCGTAGTAAGCTGAAATTTGGCTGGTAGCCTCCTTACGACGTGAACAATAAGGTGCACAGGGTTGTGATCAGCTGAGTGCCTCCTGAAGCTAAAATCTTTCCTATCAACCGTAGTAAGCAGAAACTTGGCTGGTAGCCTCCTTACGACGTGAACAATAAGGTGCACAGTGTTGGATCAGCTGATTAGCTCCTGACGCTAAATTCTTTCTATCAACCGTAGTAGCAGAAATTTGGCTGGTAGCCTCCTTACGACGTGAACAATAAGGTGCACAGTGTTGGATCAGCTGATTGGCTTCCTGACGCTAAATTCTTTCCTATCAACCGTAGTAAGCTGAACTTTGGCTGGTAGCCTCCTTACGACGTGAACAATAAGTTGCACAGGTTGTGATCAGCTGAGTGCCTCCTGAAGCTAAAATCTTTCTATCAACCGTAGTAAGCAGAAACTTGGCTGTAGCCTCCTTACGACGTGAACAATAAGGTGCACAGTGTTGGGATCAGCTGATTATCTCCTGACGCTAACTTCTTTCCTATCAACGTAGTAAGCTGAAGTTTGGCTGGTAGCCTCCTTACGACGTGAACAATAAGTTGCACAGGGTTGTGATCAGCTGATTGGCTCCTGACGCTAAATTCTTTCCTATCAACCGTAGGAAGCAGATATTTGGCTGGTAGCCTCCTTACGACGTGACAATAAGGTGCACAGTGTTGGATCAGCTGATTAGCTCCTGAAGCTACTTCTTTCCTATCAACCGTAGTAAGCAGAACTTTGGCTGGTAGCCTCCTTACGACGTGAACAATAAGGTGCACAGTGTTGGGATCAGCTGATTGGCTCCTGACGCTAAATTCTTTCCTATCACCGTAGTAAGCAGAAATTTTGCTGGTAGCCTCCTTACGACGTGAACAATAAGGTGCACAGTGTTGGGATCAGCTGATTGGCTCCTGAAGCTAACTTCTTTCCTATCAACCGTAGTAAGCAGAACTTTGGCTGGTAGCCTCCTTACGACGTGAACAATAAGTTGCACAGGGTTGTGATCAGCTGAGTGCCTCCTGAAGCTAAAATCTTCCTATCAACCGTAGTAAGCAGAAACTTGGCTGGTAGCCTCCTTACGACGTGAACAATAAGGTGCACAGTGTTGGGATCAGCTGATTATCTCCTGAAGCTAACTTCTTTCCTATCAACCATAGTAAGCTGAACTTTGGCTGGTAGCCTCCTTACGACGTGAACAATAAGGTGCACAGGTTGTGATCAGCTGATTGGCTCCTGACGCTAAATTCTTTCCTATCAACCGTAGGAAGCTGAAATTTGGCTGATAGCCTCCTTACGACGTGAACAATAAGGTTCACAGGGTTTTGATCAGCTGAGTGCCTCCTGAAGCTAGCTCTTTCCTATCAACCGTAGTAAGCAGATATTTGGCTGGTAGCCTCCTTACGACGTGAACAATAAGGTGCACAGTGTTGGGATCAGCTGATTAGCTCATGAAACTAACTTCTTTCCTATCAACCGTAGTAAGCAGAACTTTGGCTGGTAGCCTCCTTACGACGTGAACAACAAGGTGCACAGTGTTGGATCAGCTGATTGGCTCCTGAAGCTAACTTCTCTCCTATCAAGCGTAGGAAAGAAACGGAATGCTTCATCTACCAATGACGAACGAGAGGAAATTTCAAATACCGTGTATGCAATGGCCACAAGTGAAATCCGTCAATGTTACATGGGTACCTAGTAGTTGTATTGATACTATTTTGGAGTAGGTTCTGCAGTTTTGGCGGAACCAGGAGGGTGTGAGACATCCAAACCTCGTTTTAAAGTTTTTTTTGTTATCTTTTTCGTAGCCATTGTTGAAGTATATGGAAGTATTCACTCATGCATCCAAATTTGAAAATAGTTGAGTGTTACCTACGTAATCACTGTTTCCCATGCATCAAAATATGACAATAGTTTATTGTTGTCTACGCAATCATTGGTTAGTGGAGTTAGTGTACTGTTATGTAAATGGAAGGGAAGAAGGAGAGATGGGAAAGATATGAAATGTCCTAATGCGTTGCAGACTTGTATGCAAGCGTTTTTTCTTTTTAATTAGGCCTCTGTTCAAATTTTCTAAATTACTTCATATTTAATACTTCGTTTTTGGGTTGTCGCTACATGTTATCTTTGTGGGCAGGGCTGAGGGGAGAACAACTGGGCGACCAATTCTCCTTTTTCATTTTCTTTATTGAGCGCCGAGCACTTTCGCCCCTTCGGGCATCTTGGGCCATAGCAACCGAATGGTGCTACAACTCCCAGAAGATGAAATTTGAATTCTGAAAAGCTGGCTTTTGTCAGCTGCTGTGTCAAGACGGTTCACGTTCTGTTGTGAGCATGTTATTAGAGTGCCTCGTTAATTTCAGTCATGAGGCCAACACTTAAATAGAACTTCAGAGTTTTAGTGTTTTTTTTTTAATGTGGTAATAACTTAAGCTTGTTAGCTTGAGCAAATGTGTTGACACAAATAAATCAAAAAATTCCGGAAGATCTGAAAGTATAACTCAAGTCGAAAATATAAAATCGGGCTATAAAAATTGCTCAGCTCGCCAGAACGATTAAGGTTTCACCGTGGTTTCCTTGAGGCTCGGAAGCCATCTATTGTGATTATGTTATAAACAATCTATAAAACGTTGAGTAACTAAGATAAAATAACTACTTATACGAAGGATAACAAAAAGGAAAATGATAATAATTGCAGATCCAGTTTCAGGAGTGGCTCATGGAGTCGCTCGAGATACAGAGCTCTGCTAATTACGTTGCTAGAATCTCGGTTGTGCAGGTAAGAGAAAAGAGAAATAAAATTAGGGCAGGCTGGCCCCGGGTGAAGGTATGAAGTTCACGAACATCGCCGTTGCTGCTCGCCCACTCACCGGTACTCGGTTTGAAAGTAACTACCTGGGCCAGTTTTATTTCAACCCACTTGGATGTCCCAGACAGATCCACTTGCGAGGTCACAGGACTCAACCGTAGGTGTTGTTCGTGCGAAGAGAAATTCTAATTGCACGGTTCAACGAAAGATATATTACTTAAGTTTGGCTACAGTAAAAGCGATCGGAAAAACCCATAAATTTTGATTCATTAAAAGCTTTTTTTAGGTTTATTGGCGCACTCATTTCCATTTTATATTATCGACCAAAATAGAACTCTGTGCCTTGTGTTTCAATGAGGTTACGTTTGAATGAATTAGACTGCGACAACTTGTAGTTTCGACGGATCCCTGTCACCAAATTGTCGATAGTTCTCCATGAGTGTGACCGCAAGGCTACTCTGTCTGATCACGCGTTACGTCAGAATATCAATCGTTCTGTAATCGTGTAATTTTGGTATCGCAAAAATACGATTATCCCTCGAGAGTGGGTGTACTGTGGTTTCACTTCTAAGACCTATGTGCCTGTGCAGTAGACTGTTTCAACTTTAGAGGAGCGAAAAGATTCAGTTCGTCGAATTAATACGGCTCATGAAATCGTGAACAAAACTGAATTTTTGCAGAATCCGAATATCCAATAATAAAAATTCTGTCCGTCCGTCAACACTTCAGACGAAACTAAAAAGCTCAATCCTTGAAATTTTCACCAAAAACCCATCATGGTCTGACAATGGCTCAATTCTTTAGCCAAATCGCTACCTTAATTTCAAGAGTATTTTTGGGGGGTTTGAGGGGGAGAAAATTAGTATTTTCCAACGTTTTTCAGAAAAAGGTGTGTTCAATATCAACTCCTACAGATTTTTGAGACTGAATCGAATGAGAGCATCGTGGGGCCGATAGCTTTATTGGTTCTTTATCGGTATCGCAGCTTTCGTGTAGAATGTTTGAGAAATCACGATAATTCTTGGCAAATACTCTATTCAGTTAGAGAAAAATTCAGCTTTTAGTCTGAAAATTAAGAAAATAAAAAACGATTAAAATTACAATAAGTAGTAGCTACGGAGTTTTCCCCATATAGTTTTTCGGAGGGAACGTTCACAAAAGTACGGAGTAATTCATTACCATAACAAATGGATAGTTTTCTTAAATTATTATTGAATTGAAGGAATCATTAACCATTGTACAATATTTGCAGCGTTATTTAGTAGCAATAGAAATATTCTTTGATTATTTTTCACAAATTCAGAAGTTAGAATAGCAAATACCGGACTCCTACTAATGGATATATGATTTATTTAATGAGAGAAATACGAACAAAGCTGTCATTTTTTCTAGTGAACACTATAAAATTGGTCTTCCAACTCAGCCTTATTTCCTTTGACAATCGATAGAAGTGTGACGGATCAAAAGGAGGTTATTCAAGGTTCGTTTTGTATGTCAATGTCTGTCCGAATAGCCTGCGCAAAAAGTCTAACCCGGAAACTCGAAAGAACCTTCGACGCTGAAGAGAGATAATTATCTCTTTTTAATATTTTTTTAGCAGATTATTATTGTCCTAGGGTAAGATGCAAAACAAATTTTTACGCAACGGCACGCGTAGGTGCGAATGGTTCAGAAAAACCAAATAACAGTAATTTATAGGTGATACAAAAGTGCAATGGTGTTAATTACTTCTGATAAAATTATAAGCGGAGCTTGGCGAAAATAATTCTTCAATAGTTATGCATAAAATACGTCCACGGATCCCGTTCAACCCATCCCCATTAAACTTGAATGTCGATTCTAAAGAATATTTCTCAACCGTTGAATATGTCAATCGTCTTCTTTTATTTTTTATGTTATGATTTGTAGCATTTCTAAAGCAGATTGCATTCGCACTTGAAGATATTTAATCTGACTCTTTCTCTGTCGTATTCGTAGATCGGCTCAATTTCGATGTAATTTAAGACTAGCGATCCAATTGCATTCCCATATTCTCAATCGGCAATGCTAGCTTGACAGTAGTCTGTCTCTAGACGTAATAATTATGTTTGAGGGCGTTCGTGAGTCAATGTTAAATTGTACCGTAGACAATGTTACGTGGAAATTGTTTTGCGAAGTTAATTAGAATATAACATAACAGTCCTTTGACCTGCAAACATCTGGATTAATGCCGACAAAAATATTCGCATTTTCCTACTTATATTTGTTGTAATAAGGGATCCGGCTGAAAATTGATATGTTTTTTGGAGGGAAAACTGTAAAACCTCTGGTTTAAATCGCGGCGAATCTTCTGTTGAGTTGAATAGCATACCGAAGAAGACACCAGCGGCTTTCTGTCTGCAGCAATAGCTCTTGAGGTCCTTGGCATCCTGTAGCCAACAGGTCCTGATCCTAGCACTCCAGTCCTTCAGTGCCGGTCTCGCGACGCGAGCGTTCCTTTGTCGTTTCTTGAATAAGCGTTGTCGATTTTAAAGAATTTTTTTCGGTCGACTTGATTATGCGAACGGTCCATCATGGTGTTGTTTCCGATGTGCAACTGCTCCTGCGGTTTTTTCGTCGCTCCTTGGCTCTCGAAACGACAAGATCAGGTGGGTTTGTTGGTGAAAAAAATCAAACCTTATAATCGTTTCTACGCAAGGAGATGCCAGGGATTGGAATGCGTTGGTACCTAATTGAGGTACCATTGAGTACCATCATATGTTGACGATAACGCAAATCTCCACTGCGAGCCTCAGAAATTCTCTTTAATTTTATTGTTCAAATCGATATTTTTTGTTTAGAAATAATATTTCATTATCTGTTTGATTCTTGTATTTCTTCGGCTTTTGATTCTGATCCTGGATCATAATTTTATTATATCATAATTATTTAGAGACGACATTAGTGTACCTAAGTGAAGTAGAATAGCGGTAGATAGAAGAAAAAACTTTTTTTTTAATTAAAAAATATACCTAATTTAACTTTGACATAGTAAATTTTATCAAGATCTCTATCAATTTCTTTGAATATTTTTGAGGTGGTTTTGGAGTCAAGCAGGGTTCACAGGCTTGCGCCAATGCGTTGGCGTTGCTGCGTTTGTATTCTGATTTGCTTGGTGACAACATTTCTGGGTCTTGTAGTCAATCAAAATCCCGAGTGCAACAACGCGAACGCATTTGACGGCTGCCTGTGAACCCCACTTCACAATTACACACAGTACTTCTGTGATACATCGTGTAAACTCAATCCTATTTCATTGTTTACAAGTTGCAAAATATTTTTGACGATTATGATCATGAACTTCCGTGCGGCACAGATTAAAGATAACTTTTGTGGTTCTATCAATTTCATTTTCAAACATGAGCTTAAGCTCGGGTAGGTGACATCATGAAATGGCTGATTAGAAGGTCAATTTCACCTCAATATTAACCACTGCTTCTATCTTTAGACATCCATTGACGATCAATAAAGTTGATCAGTCCGTTCATATTTAGGTGACATTGCCCCTCACTTATTTCCCCCTCAACCCATGAAAATTATTTTTGCAAGATCTAAGAACAGCTCATAATCGCCTCGATATTTTCTCATTTTATGAGCGTAGAAGGGAACGTATGAAAGCATGAGAACTCTTCAACACATCGGCTATTCATAGAAGTTTCCATTCACAGAGTGTACAAAAGTTCGAGTGAGACCAGTCGACTCTGTACAAAACTCAAAGTTGCCTCAACTCTTTTGCACTTGCGCAACCTGACCGTGTCAAATCTGTCGGCACCCTCGTAGATTCGTACATTCTTGTCCACTCGCTGCAGAGCATTCAATATTTTTGACCGCAAAAACACAACTTTCCGGACTCAATACATTTTTTTTCTGTTCTGACTAAAGCGAGGAGAAAATTACCTGAAATAGGTTAACCCATTGGCGCTCTTTTGATTCGAAACAATACCCTGAAATGAATAGTTTTTCCTTGTCACTAGGCGTAACAGCTGCTTCCGGCGATTATGCTTACTCGCGACCAAACAGAATAATATAAGTATGGTCTTTTGAAGTTTTAAAAAAAAAGTTTTTCAAGAGATGTTCCTCCACTTTGCTATATACTTACATAGTTTTTATATAATTGCACCGGCACGAAAGGTTGAAGAATTGTTCGCTCTTCGGACAAAGTGTAGACGGTTATTTTTTATAAATACTTAACCGTGAGTTCTGTAATTTGTCTCAATCTAAATTTCCGGGTCTTTTATTTCAAAATGTTTACAAATTTGTATAGGCTGAGTGTCAGCGATTCCAATCCTAAATTCTTATTGTTGAATATGTATTGTTGAAATTGATCATAATTTCCAATTCTGTATCAAAATGAACATCCATATAAATGTCCAGTATTAATTATTCTGGCTGTAATACCGGTTAAAAATTCAGAACCACCTTCATTTGAAAGTTGACGCATTTAGGTTTTCTACTGATACACGCCGAAATTACTCGAATCATGATAGCACATGAATCACTTTCGACTCGCTATCTAGATAGTCTCGTTTGGAAAGAAAGTGAGGCCGGCGTGTGAAAGGGCAACCGCACCATTGAAAAAACGTGCTTTCTTCATCTTTTAGTCTCACGATGCCCAAGATTGCTTTTAGTTCTTTGCCGTCCGATCTCGTTCCAGTATTCTGTATCGACCCAGTTATATGCGACAGTTATGAAGTCCCTCTGGCAAATCCAGTACCCACCGAATAGGTATCGAGAGTAAATGAACCGCTTCCTCTTAGAGCCGCTGCAGCGAATAATAATAATAATATATAATCTATTCGGCTTTTGAGTACGATGAAAAATGTTATGTTTTCGTGTCTATTTTGGCAATATTGTCGAATACCTCACAAACGGTTGAAAAATGGATAGGTACATTACATGGGGAAAAGGTGGTCGATTAAATTACCTATCTTTTGGTATATTGAAACATCTGAATTGACGAATTTGTTCAAGTTATCCACTGCGCACTTAACAAAACTCATACAATTTTTTTTGGTGGGGGTAGGGGGTGGATAAATTCTGTAGGTACTTCACTTGGAAAAACTAAGAGCATCCTTTGCAAGCCGTAGCAGGATTTTCCACTTAATTTATTAATAACTTTCTTTTTCTTATTTGAGGTGATGTCTTCTCATTTCGTTAACTACACTTATCGTAGACTTCCTCTGTTCTTACACGGAGATACGGATGCTATCCTGACTTCCGTTCATTTGTGCGCAAGCCTACGAGAGCGTGTATGCGCTCTGTGTTAACGATTCTGTGGGTTCTTCTCATGTGACATCCGTCTCGAAGGGCTTCCGCTTCGTTGTTCGATGCGATGAAAATTCAAGTAAACTTCCTCCAGCGCTTAACTGTTGGGGATTTTGTAATGGGACACTTTCATAAAGGGTCCTCTTTGTTCTTGATCACGTGACCACTCTCCCAACATAATATAATATGGAACTTATACACGGTACCACTCCCTGAGTTAGAAGACATTCAGCCCCGTTTTTACTCAATAAATTGAACTGAGAAGGATTAATCGGTAAATTACCCTGAGGCGAGATGGTCAGCCCCTTTAGTGTCTGAGTACTTACATCTGAAGAATTTTGTGACCGTACTATAAACGTGAAAAACTCAACGGATAATGGATTTAGATTTTCAGCTATTCGAATAGAATTTATGTACTCGCTCCTTTTACGTTTAAGGCGTATTTTTTATACCTTCGAACCGTTCGTAAATTTTTTAACAGAATGAAAGCAAGCAATTCGAAAAAGTTTAATTTCTTACTCATTCTAAAACGGATATATTATGAAAGATGAGGATGAGGCAAAAGAGCTTAGGTTCTCTTGAAAGAAGCCAAGCCACAAAGAGGCAATGAGAAGACCCGCAACGTTCGTGAAAAGCTGACACCTAGGGTCGCGTAAACCAATTATTACATGCCTAATAGTAACGATTGATTAGGGGCTCCGCCCTATTAGGGGGGCCCCCCCAGACCCCCAGACTCTTTGGCGCTACCTACAGTTTTAGCCAAAATAGGCGCCACAACGTCTCAAGTTTTTCAAGATTTGTAACGTGTAGCCCTTGATAACTTCAACAAAAATTTGTTTTGTTTTTTCTCGGAAATTCAATTCTCGGAAAAAATCGCAAGTGGCACAAAAAATTAGTTTTTGAACTCAAGAATATCGAACTTTAACCGAGCTTTACGTTGGTTAATACGCAGGGGTTTATTTGGATGCCATACACTCGTACATAGCGAACAATGCAAAAAAAAATTTATTCAGTGACACAGTAATTATTTTCCGTAAACCGAGCCTTAAATCGGCCGACAAAATGAACGGCATAGACTACATGCCGTAACTATTTCATGCCAGAAATGGTAATAAGAAGTTTCAGCCAAATTGAAGTGGCGAAATTAAATTTTCATGTGCGCGAACAGATTTACCAACTAGGTGGTGCCTATATTTTCGGAATTTGGATGGTTCATGAACCTACCTACTCTCTGACTTCTCTTCAAAGCTCTGTCGTCCCATTGAAGGGCTCACCTTAATTCTTTGTGATTGAGGTTTTTATAATTATGTTCACGCATTGTATTCTCATGTATAGCTACGGTTATGCAACTTGCGTATGTATAAAAAGCTTCCCTCCATTTGGAGTCATTCATCTGAAGCTAATTGATATCTCTTCCTGTTACAGGTGAGTTATTCTTGCTCTTCAGCTTCGGATACGGTATGTCAGCTCCTTTGTTTCCGACTTCCCTTCAATACTTTTACCAGGAAGCAACTCGTGGGGCGGAAAGGAATCTCAATAAATTGGGCGATCAATAGATATTACAGAGGTATACGAGTAGGAGGGGGACAGTCTGCTTAGTTTACCATGATCCCAAATCAAACTCGAATTGGCAATTCCCTGCAGGCTAAAAACTATAATTATGTTTATAAATTTGAAGCTGTGAATTTTACCTTTTTCTTTTATTTCATTATTATTGATGCTTTCATTTTTAGAGGAGAGCTCAATTTTCTTTTCAAATCAGTTTCAAGACCAACCAATTTAACAGGCATTTCAATACTAAATTAATATTGTTTTGTGATGAAGTAATGTTTTTTGGCCTAAATCGACGTCGCTTTCGCGAGCGAAGTACGTAGATTTGGAAGTATAAATTTTTGCAGTTTGGATTAAAAGTCTGGGTCTCGGAAAACACGAAATACGTCGAATTTTTACTGGTGGTACATTGGAAAATGTTCGAAAGTTATTCTTTATTATTCCCAACTCAACTATTACTATATTATTCTACCGGGGAATCACCAACAGGTCTTCTATTTTTTGCATTTTTGGTCGGAGCTAGGCTCGGACGTGCTTTGGTGTCCGTTATCCCTGCAGGTCCTTGCCTTCCTTCAACTCAGCTGTTATCATGGAGTGGACCTGGGGGCTTTCGGGGTCATGAGCGATGTCTGAGGATGTGCCGCCAGGTAGCGCCACCACATGAGAAATGAGCAGTCAGGTCGATTTCCATTCAACGTAGCCAGATAGCGCTTTATATTCGTTTTGGACTGATATAACTGGACTTGAACGTAGAAAAATTCGGTTATCCGACTTTTAATATTGAATTTTCAAAAACCTTCAGCGCACGAACTGATATGAGGCATCCGATGGAAGCCTCTTAGTACATACTTATTATTTCAACAAGTTAGTTAATAATGATATAAACTCTCTGAATTCCTCGCGTTTAAACGCATAGAGAAGCAATTTATTGTAATGAATGTTCATCGCCTTGTTGACTACACTTTCTACTAGGAAATAATCATTTGTGTACTTCTTCCTTCTTCTGGTTGTCGCATTTTGGTGTTAGGATGAGGAAGTGATGAATTTGGCGACTTTTTCTCCACGGTACTTTTTTTTATAGTCAGGTACTTGATGACCTGAGTAGCCCTGAAAAACGGGTTGATTATGAAAAGAGACCATGGACAGAAAATCGCTATGTTTATCCCTCCCCCATTACAATAATATAATATACGAGTTTGATGTGTGTATGGGTTTTAATTGAGTTGCTAACTTTTACTTTTCTCCAAGTAGGTACCTACGTATGAGAATCGGAGGAAGTTTGTCTAAAGTTATTATAGGCAGTTACGCTCATTCAGCCGTGGCTTCAGCGTCGATTTATGATGTAACTGTATTCTCATCAGAGGGCATTGCAGACCCAAGACCGAATCAAGTCCTTTTATGGAAAGCACTCTTTCTCAACTGTGGCCTTTCCATTTCAAACAGAGCCCTCTCAAGCACACTATCGCACGGCCTTCGCCAACATTTAAAGCGGCAGTGACCTCGGTGGAATCGCGACGACTATTAATCTATTTTCCAAAATTGTACCGAAATTCAGAACGTTCGTATATTTTAAACTACAGACTTTATCTGGCACAAAGAAAACCTCCGGACGTAATACATGTTGTATCTCGTCTTTAGAACTGTCAAAATAATTATTATAATTCGCACAACAATGCCACTAGAGTCCTGGAAGAGGGTCAAAAAGGAAAATCAAGGCTTTTTGAGATTGATTCCATTCTGAGAATGAGGAAATCGCAGTAACAAATTGTAGCACCGCATACCTACTACTACGTTGAATAGCCGTGTCTTACACGAACTATAATTCACCGTAATTCATAAGCACTACTCAAGTATAGAATTCAGTCGTGTTCTACAATTCTCGAATGCTAATTTTATTCCAACACTTCGAAGGTTTTATAAAATTCAAGTAATGAACCTAAGCAGTTGGTGCCATTCAAAGAAATGTTAAAATAAATAAATGCACGCTGACGCTGAGTACTTATTTTGTATTAAATTGTAACTAGAGATAATGCCCATCAGTTGACAAAGATTGACCGCGATAGCGGCATTTAGAACAATACTTGAATTTCGAATATTACCAACCGGCAAAAACACCGCGAATTGAGCCCTCTAAGCTAACCACTACACTTTCGGATAACGTGGGTTGAGACCGTGTTATAGGCTTTCCCAAGTTGCATCCATTTGTTGGAAAAATCGATTCAGGGTCACCCCCACGAGTCAGCGGCTCCAACCTGTCCCCTCGCTGGTGAGATATAATACCATGAAACCATGGATCGACCTGCGAAACGGCCAATAGAGCATGGTACCGACTGTGTAAAACCTTTTCCTCAATGTATTGTAGTTTGACTAGATAATGAATTCTTGTTCACTTAATTTTATTGTGTGCTGATAAAACCACCTGGGGGAGACTTCTGACATATATTTCTGCAACGCTTTTGAAATCCAAACGAATAAAACAATAACTTAATACATCATGATTAATTAAATTAATAATCACTCATTTTGAATAAGTTTTTATAACAGGAAACCAAGTTTATATTTTTATAGCTGTGTACTAAATGGAACTGAATAATTTTAATTGAAATTCAATTTTTTCTAACTCTGCAAAAAATATTCTCTGGTGAACAATTTTTGATAAATTAATGGAAAAAGAGCTGATTAAGTTATGTAGTTTAAGTTATGTAATTTATGGCAATTTACACCAAAATCGTTCAATCTCTCTAAATTCGCGATGATTTTCTAGAGTCAGGGTCAAATGATATTGTGAGTCAACTCTACGTTGGTAATTTGCATCCAATATCTTTCTCATTTTTATCAAAAATTCATTTTGAATGACCCAAAAAAATTTATAAACGCAAAAGAGAAGAGATTGAGTATTTCGATGGATTAATGTAGTGTGTTTCCTTATCAGAATACCCACAAAGAGGGCTCTTTCATCGTAATCATTCGTGAGTGCTTGAATTGGCTACGTTTTGTTCAAAGATCGGGATGGTTTCAAAAGGTTGTATTATCACCGTTAGAAAATCAATACAATTCAACCCGATAACAAGTCTATTTGTTGGGCAACAACATGTCTTGAAATGGCTCCTATAAAGATAAGGTGGAGATAGTACAAGAACAAGATTCGGCAGTCAGTTTATTTTTCGTGGAAGTACTTGGACAAGTAGGTAGGTTTGGATCAATTCAAACTTGTTGATTTGTCTCTTAGCTCCCTTAGCAATTGAATGATTCCGGTATCCATTGTTTTCCCCAACCTTGGAGCTTCAATAAGAACTAATGTTAGCTTTATCTCCACGCACTTTCTCGACCGTTAAGCATATTTAGTTAATCTATTGTCAAATTAAAATCACCACAAAATATAGACACTCAGTATATTGTGATTTTTATTTTACTTTTTTCGAAATCTTCGCTTGGTTGTCGTCGCATTTGTTGTAGTAGAGGGGTTGTGAGGGGGAGAAAAACCAGGCGACTTATTCTCCAGATTTTTAATGGCTGGCCGAGCACTTTCGCCCATTCGGGCATCTTCAGGGCGACGTGGAACCATGAGGTCCACAGTGAGAACCATGAGTGTTTTTTCGAAATGGTAACATTTGACGTCCAGTTTAATCTCCTTTCAATTTTTGGGAGAAAGTGTATGACGAGTATTGCGAAAAGGACGATTTTTATAGATTAATTGAGTTGGCACAATATTTACCTTATATACTTAGTAGCTATTCACTAAGAAAAACTGTTATTAAGTAAGGAACTAGCTAGTCTGCTAGTCACAATACTCCTATTCAATTCAGCGATTAAAGTCTTCCCCTAAAATTCTTGGAATTGAGAGCTTTATAAAGTTGAAACTGGTTCGTCGGTGGTGAAAATTTAATTCGTGTAGCTTGACTGGTTCATGAAATCCCAACGGCTAACAGAATATGAACAGTTTGAAAAAATATATATATTTAAACAAATTGAAGTTTAAATTCAGAACGTGAAACTTTAAATTTTTGGTTGATTAATTTTTTCTAACAATGATTAATTAATTAATTAAAACACTCAGAGATTTTGTTCCCCAATTTTGACGTTAGTATCATGCTTTTCGGACTGTCAGCTCTAAGAAGACCATGTGCAAACATCTCAACAACAAAAAAAAGTCTGCCTGGGAGTCATAGTTTGCCGGAAGGGAGACCGTCGGTCGTTCGCAAGTGCGCGATCGACCGACCGCAGTTCTCACAGTTCTATGCATCGCCACCAACACCACCTTCATAACACGACCATCTTCCACCAGCCGACTCCCCGCCACACGTCAGTCTGTCGTTGTCGTTCAGCCAAGCGCGCCCTTGCACATTCGTTCACGTTCAGCCCGAAACGACGATAGCTAAGCGATTTTTAATAATTATTTCTATTGTGTAAATGCAACGAAATTCGTATTGTAATGTTCCTATTGCGCTCGATTAAATTATTATGAACCGTCGGCAACGAGGACGAGATCGCAACGTGATCCCTTTTCATGTGCGGATGTGAACAATCAGTTTGTGACGCGTTTAATTCAAGTTACAGTTCACGGCTGTGAGTATTTCACATTTTATGCATAAAAGTGAGGTTAAATCAGGCCAATAATCGTGATTTATATTTTTAGTCTCTACCTAATTGACGAGATGAATTCTTTAGGAGATGGTAATTTAATAATTGGATAGATTTAATTAATTCAACGCTAGATGAATTCAATAATAATTGGAGATCCAGGTTTGCTAATGACCGAAAGGCAAATTCATTATTGTTATTCAGACAATTAGAGCGTTGTGGTATTGCTAGAAGTGCAGAAATATTCTCTGTATTTGCAATAGGGATCTTGGGGTGTGTGCCAAATATAGAATAAATTAATAAACTTAACGAATTGTTTATTGACCTTGTCGGTATTGAATTCTACGTCATCATAGCCTATTTTCTATCCGGCAGAATTTTTTATTTCCAACTAGACCTCTGTCCTCTTATCAGAAATCGTCTCTAAAGTCAAAGGTTAACAGATGGCGATTTTTTTGTTTTGGCCCGATCAAAAACCATTATTTACTGGCACAAAATAATCATTGCCTCACTAAACAAAATAATATTCCTGTATAAATTATTTTATTTTCTAGAAAAATTTCATTTTATTGTATGAGTACCTACCTCAATTAAGACAACAAAGACTTGACTAAAACGTGTTCAGATACAAAAATGTTTTTATAAAAATACCTACTGAATACGCCATTCTTCAAAAAAAAAAAAAAAAAAAAATGACGAACCTATTGTTCGAACTAGGTGCTATAGCTATTAAAATCAGAAACTGATGGAATTCCTAGCCGTTTGGGCTCGCCAACTAAAAAGCTGAATATGTTAGCTGGCTTAAGTTTTCTTGTACCCGAATGACGAGTCGATAGGTGTGCTAACGATTAGAGATACTACCTTGAAGTTCAATATTTATTTAGTTTTACACATGCGAACGCCAATTGAGAAAATTTTGACACTTGTCACTTCAGTTAAGTCGAGTAAAAACAATGTGTACGATTTCCGGCCGATAAATATTTTCCACGTCAGACGAATTCTTATCCTTTTTTGTACGCTTAAACATAACTTCACACGTCAACCGAAGAGTTGTATTGTTTGGCCGGTAATGCTAAAAATAGGAGTGATCCAATCGATTGAAGTTATTCCGCAGTCGGTCAAGGATTGTTCCAGTTTAATAGAACATGGAGGTTTACTCCGGTAAACAGTGAAGCTGACCGTCCATTGACCTTCAGTTCATTGATAAGTTACTCAGCCGAAAAATGATTCATTATGCTTGCATAGTATACATTCATGTCCATCGCCATTCAACCGTACAACTTTGTTTTTATCGAATATCTTCGGTGTAGTACTTGCTAGGTTTTTATAGAATTTGCGTGATTTCTTGTACCCTTGGAAGATTTCTTGCACGTGACCGTTCATCACCTATTCTCTGGGTTGCGGTGTAAAAAAAAAACGAATCCTAATGATTTCAAGTGTGGTACCCTTCATTGCTTGGTACCACATCTATAGAAGAGATCGGACAACGAGCGCTATTGCAACTGCCTTAATGTTTAATATTTGATTATTATTCAATAATAAACCATTGTAATCACCCAAGGAAAAAAATTTCTAAACCCCCCTCCTTCAAAATTTGATGTTTTACGTAAAAACAAATAAATAAATAAATTGTACTATGATGTGATCATGAACATGCAGATTGTTCACCAACAATGCAACGGACGAGCCGCAACCTCCTCGTCTATAAATACAAACCACCCCGATTCGTATTGAATTCGTTATCCCATCTCGAGTTGAATATTCTACTCGCCTTGCGATTTGGTAGTAGCGGGCCAGAGGTTCCGAACGATCGTTATGCAGACGAAGACCGGCGTTACGTGACTTATATCATTCGCCTTCCAAACGAACTGTTTTCGTTGGTGCACGCGACCAAAGATCGTTTAATGAGAGCTCCTGGTAGTAACTCTTTTTCACTTTTGGAGTGAAGAATGGAAGAGTAATTAAGACCTATCAATAACAGATTTGAACTAGAATTCCCGGAAATCCATCCATAATGATCATTGATCAGCTTTAATGAACTTGGAAATCTCAGTATTTGAAGAAATGTTTGCATGTATTACTTGTATAATGGCCATACTATTAAACTAAACTCAATTTTTGGAGCATTTTTTTTAGGATTATTTATTGTTTTTAGCCACAAAACACTTGTTTTTTTTTCTTTTTTGTATTGCAAAGATAATTCCTGATATCGTGGTTACAAACGGTATAGACTGTTCACTTCGCTTTCGGATTTCTATGGTTTTACAAGAAATTTTGTTTCGTTTTCCAGATGGAGAAGGGCAGCAAGTCCAACGGAAAATCGTCGGTCACGCGAGGTGAAGTCACACGGTTCGGATTTAAACGGCCGACGCCAACACCCCCTCCTCTTCCTTCGGTGCCAATATCTCCGGCAGACGAGTTTGTACAAGAAACAATTGAACCTCTAGTCATCGCACCTGTACTTCCTAAAAATGGTAAAAACTTCTTTCTGTCATTGGTGTTACTAATGTCAACTAGCGCTCATTTGAATTGATAATCGACGCTCGTTTTGGCACTTGTCTATTGACGGTGCAATTTCAAGGCTGTTTTGTATTGACACGAAATCGAATGTTTGAGCATGTTTCACACCTTAAAGTCGAAGCGAACGAGCTGGAATCTCAGATCGGATCAAAATTTAGCCAATATGCAAATAACGCGGAAGTACTGCATGTGACCCATTTGATAAAAATCAGGCATCATTCAATCGCTGACCCCAACCTTTTAAGACCTTGAACATTCAAATACATTGAGTTTTGCGGCCTGTAAAAATCAAAATACAAAACAAGCACTAGTGAAATCGTGAAAAAGGCTCATAACGTGGAGGCGCTGTATATGTAACCCAATATACAAAAAATCTGGTGTTTTCTGCTTGCCATAACCGACTTTTCAAGCCCTCAAACGTGGAAAAAAATTGACTCTCATAGCCTGTAAAAGTCGAAACAGAAGAAACTTTGAACGCTTATATCTCGGAAGTGCTGTGTGTATCCCAAAATCTGGAAACGGCTAATTTTGCACAATTACTGGGAAAACATTCTTTCAAAATTTCATAGTTTCATCCATTTTTCACGGAGATATGGCGATTTATGTCATTTTGTGACCACAGACACGCAGACACTTGTTCAGAAAGTGATTCTGAGTATAGTACTATGAAAATTTCTTCCAACAGCACCTCGGTTCCAAATTCGACTTTTCAGACGATCTCAATACTTCCATTTAATACGTAAACATGGAAGTAATAACTACATTTGTTCTAATACGAATAAATTTCATCTTACAAATCAAATGTTCACTCGGGATTTTTCGTGGGGTCCTTTTCAAATAGCCGCATTGCACCTGACATAATTTACCCTTGAGTAAAAATGTTGATCGAGATTTGCGTGTTCCGCCGGCGCTTGTCTTGATGAGAGCATTCGTGTCTGTTTTCGAGAAGCATCCGAGTAAAAGTTTTCTCTTCAAAATCCGTCGGGTTGATTATAATTTTGAATACTAACTATTTCTTTCCATCCGCGAGGGTTGAACTCGAATTCCCAGAAACCCCGAATACAGAGAAATCAGTAGATTCGATAGGAATTTTATGAGTCATGTAGGTGCTAATAGAAATAGACATACTTTATGGCACTTCTTAAACATAAATGTTTTCTCTTAATAGATATTCTCTGTGTGTGAATGTGTTTTTTAAATAATGATAGGTTCAACTTTCTGTGTCTGGAAGATGTACGAATTGTCACATGAGTTCTAGTTAACCTCGACCCGATCGTCTGCTCGTAAATGGTCATATCTGTTTGCTGTTGACAGGCAACGCACGGACCAACAGAGGCCGCAAAGATTCCAAATTGCCCAACAGGTTCGGTTTCATACCACAGACGAATCAACTGTCTAATAAAGTTGCTGATCTTCAAGGTTCACAAGGAAATCTCCGCTCCCCGACTGCAATTAAGGTAATATAGAATGCGAAAGAATGTACATAGATACAGAATATGTTGCTATATTTTGTTACCTATTCCAAACAAGTTGAACTCATCAGAACGTTCGAAAGGTTAAAGACAGTAAAATGATTTTAAAAAAAAAAAAAACATCATATTTGTGCGAAACGTCTCTGTTTATAGGTTGTTCAAATACAGATCATTATTTTTTTTTTGTACAAGCATTTCTTAAAAGTATATTGGTTAACATCTCCGAAACAAAATACGAGCTAATTTTGGACAAAAGATATTGTTTTTTGAATACACAATTTAATGAAATTTATTTTCAACATTCAAGCAGTGAAATATTTTTCTAAATGTTGGAATACAGCTCAACTGAATTTTGCAGTGAAAGGGAAGGTAGACATCTTATCTGCGATCATTTAAAGACAATCGAAGTACAATTTAAAATTCTTGAAGAGTTGACGTTCCAATTAATGACTTTTCCAGCTAAACAACGGACGAAGCCTATCTGAGACACGCTACAACAAATCGGTTGATGGAAGAGTGATCACGTCTTCAGGCAGATCTTCAGAACAACATGCAGCATTGCGGCCATCGCCCGTGCATTACAGGAGCAACGATTCCATTCCCAGCTCCTCACTCGCTGTTGGAAAGCTCGCTAAAACAGCCGCTAACAACCAAATGCTTCGCGTTTCTAATGTAAGTACTTCTGACTGTTAGTAAATAATTCAAATGAAGGTAAGTTAACGAAAAATTTGGTGTGCATAGGTCACACAGTATTTCCACGAGCGGCTCAAATCTGCTCTAAATTAGAAAACCAAAACATTATTCGTTGTTGAGATTGAGGGGGAGAAAACCATGGCGACTTGTTCTCCCCCTCAATCTCTACAACGAAGAATGATCGATGCGACAAAGCAACAACGAACAAAACATTATTGTGTTGATAGTTGAATCAATGTAATCTCGCTGAAGACTTGAGAGATTAAGTGCGTGTTCTAGTAAGGATATGCCGTATTAGGACCGCCTTGGTGACCTCATTAATTGAGTGGCCATGTTCATTTTGAAAACAAAAACCAAACCAAGTAAAACCCATCGGGCTCTGAAACAGGAGAATCGGAGCTATCAAAATTTACCACATTTTTAAGAGTGGCTGAAAGAGATTTTTTATTGCTCCCATTATTTCAGTTTTACGGCTATGGATCTATTTGTTTTTGTCACCCTCAGTTTTTAACTTTTGCCCGTTCAATTTGATAGAGCAATGGAAATAGAAATATTTCACGATCGTTTGTCGAATAATGACTCTGGATGATGATTTTTAACTATCTTGCCATTTAAGGATTTAGTGATTAGCTATTAATTGCCCTCAGACACCTTTTTCGACTATCCTCTGGATTCAAATGAAATACTATGAAGAGGAGCGAAAGTGAACAGATTGGTAAAAAATTTCATTTTTCCGACAAATTCGCAGGGTCATTTGGCGGAAGGTGCAGCTTCTAGATTGAAGAGAAACGAGGACGTCATGGAAATACAGCAACTTGAACAAAGTCCTGGAGCTGCGACGAAATTCAGACATCATACAGGACAACAGGTATTTGAAATAGTAGCATTGGAATCACTCTGTCGTCAACTAAAAACATTTAATAGAATTAATATAATTAAAATCATGAGTTTTTGGATGATAAGTAAAAGCAACGATTTTTGACTCGATCAACATTTTGACTCAAGGGTAAATTATGTCAGGTGCAATGCGACTATTTGAAAAGGACCTCACAAATCCCAAGTGAACATTTAATTTGTAAGATTAAATTTATTCGTAATAGAACTATGTAGGTAGTTATTTTTTATTCTCTCCATTCCACAAATTTAAAAAAAAACCTATATTGATTTTCCGTTAAAGAAATAGCCGCAACACACACGCTCTTCAAACACTCTCCAGCTGTATCGTTAGGCAATAAGATTAGCTTTTAATTAGGAAATTAAGAAAAAAATTATTAAAATTACAATAGTTGCTACGGAGTTTTCCTTTATAGTTACCATCTGTTTTTCGGTGGGAACGTTCACAAATGTTCGGAATAATTACAATTACAAATTTTTAGTCTTCTTAAATCGTTATTGAAGCGAAGGAATAATAAACCACTGTACAATCATTTGCAGCTTTTTTCTCTGGTGGTGGTACTTACTCGTTAGGGATTCCTTGACTCATCAGTGAAATTGATCTTGTCACTGTCGCTCGAGTTCCGTCCCAGAGAGATCGTATGAGGAGGATCCTCTGCCTTCTCACAATTGGGTTGACCTCGCCGTTTTTCATTGTCTGCATTAAGTTACAACTCGTATGCACGGCTGCACTTCTCAGAATAATATTCGGTTTCAGCGGCTCTCACATGAGAAATTTTTCTATTCCTGCTTCCTTCTATTATAGTTCGACTACCATTGGCCCGGTTTAATTTTGGAAATAGTACTTTGCCGTAATTCCAGATGCACCGTTAAGGGGAGCCCCTTTCGACTGACTATGCGATGTTTTCTATATTTACCGACCTAAGGTAGTCATCCTCCTACCGCCCACGGCCTGCAAGTCTCTCATTTCTCACGGCTTTTGTTTAGTTTCGTGCACCATCGCGTAAACATAGAAGGCATATGCAGTCAGTGTTCCAAGGTTTTTCTTGTACAATGATTCTAGTAAGTGTGCCAAGATTGGCTCGTCGTTCCATTTTATAATATTGGAAATTCAAAGTTCATTGTCTGTTGATGGAAAAAGAGGTTACTCGAGGGACTCCTGTATATTGTTGAAGTGTTGCACTTTCCCATGAAAATAATTAACGTACGTTTGCATTATAATATTACGCACCTAGTTTTAATCGAAAATGATTTTGTTTTAGAAACTCGCACGTCCCATGGAAATGGTATTTTCGGGCTCAAAACGTTTTGACGTTAGAGAAGTACCCCAGAACGGACCTGGAAGCCAGCGGGGAAGTCAAGATCTTCCAAATCGCACAACGGACGTTGCCCCCAGCTCAACACAACACAATCCGACTGGTCCACGATATGCAAATCAGTTGAACGGTCGTCAATCGCCGTTTTCCGGATCAACACACAGTTTAACGACTAATGAGAGAATTAGAAGAGAAGTTGTCGGTCTTCCACCGCGATATCCAACACAATCAGCATCCCCATCAATGGCGTCTTCCGTTATCTCCATAGCCAGCATCATTTCCCCAGACACGGGAGACGAAGAGAAACTTACGAGGTAACTTGATTTATATTCAGAAAAGGGACCTCGGATCTTTAAACTTACAATTTATGTCAAATGCCCTTGGAAGATGATGTAATACGACCTTTAAGGTTTTTATAATTGGAGGTGGTGCCATTCTGAGATTCACCTCATTTTTTCAACCGAATTATCAGTCTACAATACTGAAGTGAGCCAAGTTGTACCACCGGAACTAAGTTCTAGATCTGAGTACTCACACGTTGAAATGCTATTTTTCTTTGCGTTAGGAGTGGGGGTGGAAAAGTGTCGTACCTATTTAAAACCACCATTTACTCATTTTACTTTATTTATAGAATACCCATAGGGTTATTACCTTTTTTGGTAGTTCGTGGTGTTAGAAAAAACGACTCCTTACCTCTTTATTAAAACGGTAAACTTATAAAGTCACAAAATATAATTTTTATGTTACTTGGTGCGATAAATACCTATGATTTGGACACTCTAAGACATCATAGTACCCTCAGTAGCGCAAAAAAAATCAATTTATGATGACTTACCGCGATTTAATTTTCACCTGTTATTTGTTTGTTTTAGGGACACCATAGCGTCGGAGAAATTGAGGTCCGGTGTTGAAGAGGAATCGCAAAACGAAGAGGAATTTTGGGCAGGGCCAGGTGAGGCGATGGCTCTCGATGACGACCTTGCCGTTGCTAACCTCGCCGATATCGATCAATCACCCGCCGGTTCGTTGGTTCTAGATCTAAACCATTCCGCTCTATTTTTGATTTTTGAGATAGTAGTGTCATTCATTTCTGGAAGGCTCTCAGTTCATTCTCCCTTTTTGAAGGTTTCCACTTTATTTGACTACATTTCCGTCTTTTACATTCCGAATAGGTGATAGTATTTTTTGGAGCGCTCTGTTCAACTTTTTTCTAACAGTGCACCTTCTTCCTTTAAGTTCATAACATTCTACTAGGAAGAAATCGAAGTACTAATGGAGCGTAATTTTACGTATTGTTTTAGAATCAATGAATCCTCCATTGCGATCAATTCTGCTCACGATTGAAGACCCGACATTTGCAACTCTGGCTGCCCTCTCGAACGCCGGTCTTCTCGAAGACGAGACGGCTCCGGATTCTCCTGACATCAGTTGCAGTTCGCCTAGTTCGGTCGAACCTTTGCCCCCTCCTCCGCCCAACATCTCCAGTAAAACTGGTAACGAATCAAATCAAGCGTTAATCAACTTGATAATTTTAAATTGATTTCTGTTCATGACAATTAGTCCAAGATAGTAATGAGCGCAATTTAATCGATCGCTTCGTGACAGGCTCGCCCCATAGCCCTGGGACGCCGACTCATGCGAGCCACTCCTCGAGTTCGGACACCAAAGACCGAGATTTTCTAATTGACGACGAAATCGCCGACCAGCCCGGTCTCGTTTTCGGGTCTGCCCAACGGCAAGACGATGAGCCGTCCCTACTTGATAGATCTCGCACAAGTAATTCCTATAGTATTAAGTACTATTCATATCAAATATGATACCTATTCTATGCTACTATTCAAGAATATACTAAAATGAATAATTACATATAGTAATAATGTGCAAATAAATAACGGTATTTGAGGTGGAAAATATTCAAATATTGCGATTTTATGTTGCAGTTGCACAGCTAGCTGGTGACGTATCACAAGCCTTGCACAACAGTATTCACAGAGATAGTTTCGGTGGAAGTGCACATTCGATATCGACACTCTCGCCTTGCGAATCATTGGCGAGTGACGACCTTATCGGCGACTTTGACGTGTCCGCCCTCGAGGAGTAAGTCGGCGAAATAATTAACCTACGAATTAAAAACTTATTCGAAGACAATTTTTATCAGGCTGGTCAATTTACGTACTTAACGTTAACTTAGGCTAATTGAAATTTCAGATCGTTATTCA
Source organism: Tupiocoris notatus (assembly GCA_037159825.1). NCBI lineage: Eukaryota > Metazoa > Arthropoda > Insecta > Hemiptera > Miridae > Tupiocoris > Tupiocoris notatus. Next base: position 62,130 of record JASJUZ010000485.1, read on the forward strand.
CGAATCCGTGAGTATATCGATCCTACTGATGCTTTGGGTGTTGAGAAAATGATAAAAGTCCTTGGCTGTTTATTTTTATTCACTCATTGTACGCAATGCAAAAACTAGAAAGTATTAAATTCACTTACGCACTGAAGTTACTTGCAAAACTGGAGGAACGCCATCACTCATCAATATAGTAGACATCCACAATATCACCTTTGTTATTTTTTTTGTGATGTAACGCACTTGCAATACATTTAAACTACGAGATGTTAACGCCAATTAATTTTTTTTAACAAATAATGACATTTTGCAACATTATTTATTTCAAAATTAAAATATTTGTAACCGTTTGTTGATTGTCAATGTATTGTTCGCAGTATTAACGACCTTGAAGATGCACCGCTCAAATCCGAAATAATGAATCAGAGCGATCAAGTGATGAAGGAGTGGAACTCATTATTGACCTCGCACCCGAGGTGAGTCGCTTTTCCTGGGATCTGCGTGCGTATATTTCCATTCATTTCCGTTCTTTAGTTTTTGTTGATAGGACAGTCGCACCGTCTAACATTTGTAAATATCACTACCTCATTAAATATTTATTCTTGTCTTATTATTTTATTGATTCACCCGCTCATTAGATTGTCCTTTCGGATTTCCTTCTTCGTTTCTCGTTGGCATTGGTATTGTTTCTTTGGTATTTCGGTTTGGTGAGTTGATCCTTTATCTGTAGAAAATCCGCCTTTTGAAAAGCATTCTTCTGACGAATCCAAACGTATAACACCTATTTGAAATGGTTAGATCTTGCTTGGAAAATGAAAATACTATTACATTTTCATTGTACCTGAACTTCGGAGATGAAAACCGAACTTGAATATTGCAACTACTGCTAATTTTCCTTTTGGCGCTATGTCGTTAGCTTGTTCATTTTACAAAGGCAGCCGATAGAAATTTTTGCTCATGAGCTATGTTACAAAAAGTAAAAAGTATTCGCTCGAGGTCATCGAAACTGGAACATTTCTGTAATAACTGGGGTCTACAGAAACTTTTGATAGGTAAACTCGGCAAAATTAAAGGTTTTTTGAAAAAATTAAATTAAACCGCAAATACCCCGTCTAAACTTGCAACCCTCCGTCAATGCATGTGTTTATTTGAGAAAAAAAAATTAATTACTCATTTTGCATTATTTGTTTGGGCTGTGCTGTTTATTGTCATTTTGTAGAAATCAATATACCTATTTTATAACTATTTTGATTACGTAGCTGTTAGTCATATTTGGTCTGCATGCACAGGAATATTAGAGGTTTGTGTCTTACGAACGGATTTATTAATTATTTAAACACCAGTTCAATAAGAGTCGGCAAGAAAAACGTTTCCCGTCTAATCTTCCACATCTGAGTATATGGGTAATTTCTATAACATTTATGGCATGTTTACAGCTGTGAGTTACATTGATTCGATGAATTTGGTTAGGTCTGGATGTGCGAATTTTCGAAGTGGCGAAATAATTTGTATTCAACGCCAAATTTTGCGCCTTTTCACTCAATTATCAGATCATTCAAAGCAAAATTCCATGGAAAAAATGATCCGTTTCCCTTTAAAGTAATATATATTTTTTTAAATAACCGTAACTTAAGTGTAGGTATCAATTATATTCATTACGGCCGTAGCTGAAGCCTGAATAAAATTAATCCCGCTCTCGATGCTGAATACACTCATAAATTTGACGATTATCCATCATCTGGAGCACCGGGGCTATCAAAGTTTTTAAAATCCATTTCTGCTCCGAGTTCGATTTCAGGACGACCACTTTTATCACTTCGATACATGGGATGAAAAAACCTGAAATCTTAACTTTCATCGTACTGGGTTGGTGAGGGGGAGAAGAACCAGGCGACATGTTCTCCGATTTTTTATTTCCTGGCCGAGTACTTTCGCCCCTTCGGGCATCCTCAGGGCGATGTGGAACCATAGGTTACCACAGCCCCGGCTTAACTTTCATGCTCATTTTTTCAAGATTTGTCAGCCCGTTCATTTACAACTTGAGTAATGTTTCTGATTTATTATCCAATAATAAGCCATAATTGTGAGGTTGAGGTGGAGACAAAATACGCGACCATTTCTCCTTATCATCTATATTGCTTCGAGCGCTTTCGCCCTCACGGGCCTCTTCAGGAAACATCTTAGAAAATAGTATGTCAAGTCTTTTTAAAAAGGGGTCGCCCGTGAAGAGGGTTCGTCTTGAGATGAGGAGTTGAGATGAGGGCGAAAGCGCTCGAAGCAATATAGATGATAAGGAGAAATGGTCGCGTATTTTGTCTCCACCTCAACCTCACAATTATGTATCAGCGACAACAACCAATGAATAATAAGCCATTCCAAAAAATAAAAAATCTCCTCCCTCAAAAAAATTTGAGGTTAATATCCGATTACAGCAAATTGTAGAGTTGTTGAATAGCCATGACTGTAAAGTGGCAAACTTCTTCTTTTTCGCGTTTTTACCCAAGAGAAAGAACCGTACTCTTCCCTACTTTACATTGGGCCTCTCCTAAATGCCCACTCTCTTCCGCACTGGACCCAAAAAGCGAACAATTTTTAGTTTATCTGCACTGCTGCACTGAAGCTGAACTGAACAAGGTAACGCTTGCAAACTTTCTCTTTTGAAATTTCTCTCCCCGTCAAACGCTCAGGATCCAGTGGACCCCCTCCAGAGGCGTCCAGGCCCTGTCCTCCCAGCACCCGCTCTCTTCTGTCCTTGGTCTGTCGAACCCGAGCCCTGTAAATGCAAACTCTAGCGGTAGGAACTCTTGCGCGTAACCGTCCAGTGGGGGCTTCCATCCGAAGAACGGTCGCTTCAGTGCCCGTGCTCAGTTATGTGCCCGTGCTGAGTGCCTCGCTGTCAACTGTGTAACGATCGAGCTGCCTTACATGTTCTGTTGATATCATCAGTAAACAGCGCAGAATATGCCACCAACGAACGTCAATCCGTGTAACGAGTATGTTCTACTTTCCTCGGGCTAAAATAAAAGAGTCATTCTTTGGCGCAGTTTATGAGAAATTCTATAATCTTCAACAGAGCTACGATATTTTTTCAACTTCTCCAGGTTCTTGCTCGCGGTAACTGTAAATAATTGAACGTCGGCTATACTAGATTTCACTGAGGTAGCGAGCTTTTGCATATCTCGATTTTGCTCAAGTTTACGCTCGTATATAAAAAGTTAATTTAAAAATTCATCAAAAAATGCTCACTCTCGAAAACGTTATACAATCGCTGGAAAGTCTTTACGAGAAAATAACCAACTTTCCCAGGAAATCGCTCTAGAAGAAATCGGGGTTTTTTTTCAGTGAGCGCAGTCATGATTAAGACAGATGCTTAGAGTTTAACGTCGGTATCATTACTTGGATGAGCTAACATGGTTAGGTAATCAAGTGTTACTCAAAAGGACCCGTCTAATAAATGACTAGCCTATTTACCTATAATTTTTTATAGAAAGCGGTTGAGAATGATCCAACATCCCAACATGATCCTGATGAAGCCCGAAGAGCGAAAGCGCTCGGCAGGCAATAAAATAAACTGAGAAGTCTCCTGGTACTATTCAAGCTCAGCCAAATTACAGGATTATTTTTCTACTCAGAAAAAACCCCATCGATAGCAAAACAAGTTCATTTATATTCAAGGTGTTTGAAAGATCAATATTTATACCATTCTGAGCATTGTACACAATTAATCGACTTCATATTATGGTCCTGTTCAATTATTCATCATAAAGAAGGAGGAGGGAAACTGTTAAGTGTTGAGTCCCTATCCAAGTCATTATTTTGTATTGCAGTTCTTCTCAAATCCTTGACATTGATGACATCTTGTCAAATGCTGAGCAAACAATAATCGAGGTTTGGAGGCTCGGTTTTTTCCCGGTTAGACTGATTTTAATCAAAACGAATAATCCTTGCTCTCTAGAGCGGCAGAAATAAAAATGGTGCCATACCCACTTGAAAAGGTTAATTATTTTGGATGCATTTCAAACTGTCATTTGCTCCTGCGTAGAAACCGCGTGTGCTCTTGATGGTATTGTAAGAAAACAAAGAAGGAGATTTACCTCTAAACGTGTGTAGCAATTCATTAAACCTCGATCCACATACACAGTTTTGACTTTCATTCAATTCTCGACCTCGCACGGGGCTTCACTTTTCGTCCTTTTCCAAAGAATGCCGTATGTGTCCAAATAAGGTGTATGTACGGAACTTGGCTCAGAACGAGGTCGCCACCTGAACAACAGTCTGTAAGATGTGACGCAAGGCTATTGAAGTGTCGAGATTCAGGTGACTCAATGACTGACACTCAGCCGCAAGGTAAAAATCGCCTGGTATTATATTTTTGCAATGAGGAAGAGAAAAAGATTTTTTGGAAAATCTTCAGTCGACAAGTGCAATTCGATTTAAGCCTGAGGCGTACTTATGTTGATGGTGAAAATCTATTCTTCCTAAGACTTCAATGTTAATACAATTATAATTAAATCATAGGCCACACTAACATTAGTATCAGTAACTATATGATATATCAGGTTTATCGGCGTTTTTTCAGGAGTCAGGATTGATTATTCGATAACTGGTTCTAATTTGGTCTCGGGTAAAATTTCGACCTAGATCTGACATTAATTGAGTTTTATTAATTAATTAAGAAATTTTTAGAATAGCTAATTAAACGGGTAGGAATTTACAAATATGAGATTAGTCCATCCCAAATTTGTGTGGAATGGTCATGCGTAAATTACTGGATTTAACAAGAAATTTTGTTGACCACATTTTCAACTTTAAATAATTTAAATTATGACTTGAGCAATGCATGACTGGAAAATGAACTGCGATATATTTTCCAGAAGTAACTGTAATTTGAAATGAAATGAAATGAAAATGAAAACTGACTGAAAACTAACTGTAATTTATGACCTTGATTACAATATTTTACCAACGTATTGGACCTTGCAATTGCATCGAACGAGGCAAAGTTCTTTTATTCGAATTATCTCATTGAGTGCTTCTATGAGATAGCGCTTGTTGGCTTTGAGTGACTCACAGGACAGTTTTCACAAGTTCCTTATCTCCATAACAATCGTCTTCCTTGAATATTCGGCACTACAACAGTTTTATAGCTAGTTCAATTTACAAAATCCAGCTTCATCATTTTTGCATTTCAACCTTGATGACCGGCTGAATGTAAACTATTATTAGATCTGCAATCGTTTTCTAGAATACCAGCGAGGACTCCAATCTAAGATAGTTTCTGTGCTTATTGACACTTCCAATAAGAATTCTTGAATTCAAATGTTTTTAGTTCAATTTTTCAATAATTAAATTTTATTGCCTTCATTGAAGGTGAAATTGCTCAGATATTAATGAAATGGATACGGAACTTCAAACATATTTATACAACAGTAATTGAGGAAAAGCGCCTGGAACTTGACATGAATGGACTTCCGTCCTGCCAAATGTGACCAAAACCTAGGGGTTGGATACTTTGACAATATTGCACTTTCAATTTTTGCCATCAATTAGTTAAGAGTTTTTTGTTCTACTGTAAAGATATTCGGGGTGTTAAAAATGTTCCAGTTGAAATTGTGTTTGCGAACGAATTTCTCATGTAGCAATCATGCCTAAATACCCCTACAAATATAACTAATAAGAATAGGTAGGTAGACTATATCAAAATGTAAAGTTTTAACCTGGTTGAGGTTTTTCCCGATCCATTTTGAACTTGAATTTTGCTAAGGCGAACAGCAAGAAATGGGCACTTCTGTCAATGGTTTTCATAGTACTGTCGTGGTTGTGGGTTGTTGTTGATTTTGATCTTTCCAATTGACGACTCATTCCATGAAAATGGTGGATTCTCAAGCTGATGCTATTATTTCTTTGTTGCAGTTTGAGCAGCGGCTTACGCAAGACCCCCCGGCCTCGGCAACGCAGCGCAATTCGCACCCCAACTTCAGCTTCAACGGTCCCGGGAGATGTTTCGCCTGCGTCTCAAGTCAGCCCACGAAGAATCGCGAGAAGAAATGTGAGCTTTTTTAAAGTAAATTTTCTCTTCGCTATTGGAGAAATGGCAGAACATGAAAAGTGACAGAAATTCGTAGTGCTAAGTTATTTATCAAAGGCGATTCTTTGTCGTATTCCCCTCAGTGGTGAATGACTGAAGTGTAAGTGCTTCCATCTTTTATGAAAAAAAGAATACGATACCTGGTAGTCCAGTGAAATCATTTCTTTTTGGAAATTGTGAAAGCGAACTCAGTTCGGTGGCGTTGCTCAGTCATCCTCCGTGACAAGGTGCTCATCTTCATCGCTAGAACACAAAGAACGATCTTTTTATAGACCTCATATAAATAAAAGTATAATAATATACAGTAGGATTGCAATTATTAGGTGTTTCGTAGGTCGAAAAAGTAATAACTTCGGTCAATTATTTGAATATAGAATTGCAAGCATCATTACTTACCTATAATGAAAATAATGTGTCTGCTCATTATTTTAATTATTTATTTAGTTGATTATTGAACTAAATAATTAGTAATAAGTATCTAATTTATTAGTTTAATCAATTATATTATTCATTTAATTCTGCGGCTTTTTTTTTTTTTTTTTTTAAAGCGCCATTTTCAACATTTAGTTATTTCTGTCCACGGGACTCTCAGATGATTTCATTTTTAGTACTCCTTTCGGTCGAAGATTATATTAATCAATTATCCAACAATACATTATAACTTGGAGCTCACTTACATACAAAATCATTACTATACTGTGGGCTCTTGAAATTAGAGGACAGGTCTCCTTATCGTAAAGGTTGGGGTGAATTTGTAGAATAATGTCATTTTGATTTAAGGATACGAGATCTCCAGGAGAAGAAAATTCAGAGGATTCGGGCATCAAACTGGGCAAGGACACGCTACAGCATATGTACCAGGATGTCATTAACATAAAGAACATGCTGTTCATGCTCCAACGAGTACTACAGCAAGAAGTGAGCACTTTACAAAGTTTCTCCCCTTTATCTCTGAGTTCCCCACTTTATTGAAGGGACTAGAATGATTTTTTTTTTGTACCTTTGAGTATCCTTGAGTTACCTAAATAGGATTAGTTGAGTTTCGATGCTGTTAGATGAGGTTAAAGTTGAAAGCAACAACTTGTCTTTGAGAAACTTTCTGAGCAAACTTTCTTTTAGAAGTTCCATCCCTACATTTAGTTCTTTTTGTAATCATGATGAATACTCTTTTTGATTTACAGGAAGAGGATAACAGCACCAAAGACCTCAAGGTTTGTAGAATTAATGAAGTAGCTTACGTACGAAATAAGACGAGATTTTGGAAAAGAGCATCTATGGCGAGATGAAGCGCTTTTTAACTGAAAACGAGGCAAATCATGAGAAAAACAGTTCTTGAACCATCCGTGAGTCATTCAGTTGAATAGAAATGGAAGAAGAAACTCTCTCAGATACATATGCAGAGGAAACTTTTTTATGAAACGTAGAAGAAACTTGAGCGAAACACGAAAAATTAACAGGACCAGCGTCAAGCAGATACACATGCAGAATTACTTATTTCGTATTTTTCCGTATTAGGTTACTCTGCGGTTGACCTAACTTATCCCGGCCCTGAAACGATTAATTTGAGGTTAAACTTATCCCTAGATTTCTCCATTTAGATTCTAACCACCAGCGGATTCGTAGGTATCCGTGCGATAATTAATGCGCCTAATTAGGCTCGTTCCCATGTTCCGCTCTACGATTCTACCATTGAAATGGAATGTTATGAGAGAAAAGCAGCATTGTTTTACGAAGTCGTGTGATCGGTGATTACGATTTGAAATAACAGTATCCAATTAATCCGGTCGGTAATGGATTATAAAATAGCCCTCTTGAATTGAATAAAATTTTTTTTAGTAATTAATTAGATTAGTTTGGATGACGCTGTTCGTGTATTTGATATAAAGAGCCACGATTTTTAACAAATCTTGAATTTGGCTGCCATATATATTTGAGAGTAAATTCAATATTCTTATACAACATAGATATAGGTATAACAGGTAATTATTTTTGTCAAAATTGAATTTAAACTTTTGATTATAATGCCCATCATAGAAAAACTGCCTGCTTTTTCTCTTTCAAAACGGTATTTATGGGTTTTCTTATCCATTAGGATCTTGTTGTACTCGTGGATAGGTACTTCCCTTTTTTACGACCTTACTTCTACTGTTCAACAAAATAACCGCTGGTTGTGGATTTCCCTTTTTTGTATAAAAAACACCATTTCTCTATGGTATGAGGGTAACTCCTGATTTGCATGAGTTAGCATAATATTTGCCTAATAAGAATTTTTTAAAATATGTGCTCAACATCAAATGAGGAAAAACTATTAACCCCAATAAAGAATCGCAGGTTTTCAATCCTAATGTTAAGCAATAACCTATCATAAAGACTAACCATAATTTAATTTACTAACCCAAGTTTGTTGTGGTGCTCTGTCTGTTGATTGTTGCATGCCTTGGCAACAGGGAGAACGAGGAGGTCACGATCACACTGTGCCAGGTGAGGATGGCTTGCATCTACACGACTTACGACGTCAGGTACCTACCTTCCTCTTCCGACTCACCTACCGCCACCACAAATCTCTCAACTCTCAATCTTCACTTCCAACATCAATTTCACATAAACTGCTCCCATCTACCGCAGAATCATTTGACTTCCAATCATGCACTCAATAATTAACATCCTGCTCAGTTCCGCAAACGTTTGAAAGCTTTGAGTGTTCAAAAATGGCGTTTTTTTTTTGCACACCAAAGCACTGACTTGACTGAGGTTGACCAAGACTTGTGTCTCTGGCAAGGACAACTGTCTGTTGAAATGCCATATTTTAACTTTAAAAAAGTGCCTATGGTTTGGAAATGGGAATTTCTTAGAACTCTTCAATCTTTCCCCTTCAACTTTTCGCTTTCAACATTCCCACTGTCATAAATCAGCAGTATTTTTTCTATACTTTGTGACTTACGAATTTCAAATAGTATAGGTAAAACTATATTCTTTTCAACATGACTTCAGGGAACTGATTGAAAAATTGGTTTTACTCACGTTTTTACGTTACGTAGGTAATTATCGTTCAACCTCCTCTTGTCAAACTAACTGCCTGATTTAGCGTGCGTCAATAATTTGTATACGCAAAGACTTTATTTAGAATAACTAACACAGCTACTACAATTTGGTTGGAAATAGCCTAACCAAAAGGAATACAACGGTACACGGGCGAGTACTAAAATAACGTTGGAATCAAATATTAAACTAATTAAGTTTTTCTTTTCCGCTAACCTACAAATTAATTAAGCGCAGCACAATGAAAAGCAATTACAATTCACGCACCATCACAGTATTTAGTACTATAAACAGTAAAATCACGTTTTTCGATCTGTACCCTGTTTTAACTGCTTTTCCGCGTAGTTGTTTCTTCACTGTTCTTTTTCTCCTTTTGGAAATGATCGCGTACAAAAAACTTATTTCCTACTCAGTATGATCTTGACAATTCTCACATTTCTAAGTATAAACGACCGATTAGACCTAGACGCTCCTCATTAGATCCAGTCATCGTTGAATAATTATGATCTATTGCATGTAATTAGGAATACACCTTATTCCGATAACCTGTGCTAACTGTGTACTGGCCAAAAATGTTTTATATTTATAGCGCGGTTTTTACATTTTCCGAAATTATAAAACCGCATGAGATAAAGCTCTTCATAAATGGCTAATTTTTTCGCAAGTGAGCTCACGATTCGTTTTGGCAGATGAGATTATGGCTTAGTTAGTTAGCATACACATACCAGACTTTATTGAACAGTATCGGCACATAACTCATTTGAAATTTCCTCAACGAAACCGAGTCAGTAGAGGCTGAGAAATATCAAGTATCATTTTTAAACATTTTTCTCAGAATGCCATGAACACTGAATCTAGTGTTCTTATTGATGAATGCATCATTTTTATGTTGGCGAGGATTTTCAGATTCACTTGTTGGAGTTGGAGAACGAAGAGAAAGATCTGAGGATCAAGAAGCTGGAGGAAGCGATGAGATCGATCAATGAGGCGAGACCTCCGCCTCCGCCGAGGCCGGCCGACTCCCCCAAGTTTGTCAACATATCCACCCAAACGGACAGAGTGAGTACCTATTTCAATGTGTGTTATGGAGCCCAAATTCCAACCCTGTGTTTGTTCAAAATGTCCGCTGAAATGAGAATGTGATAAATAATATGTGAATAATTAACTAATTTTGTTTGCCTCGTTCATCTGAAATTAATATTCTCTTTTCTTTTGTTCAAGGTGCGTCCAATGACGACCCTGTTCAGTAATTCGCCAAAGAACGGTCCATCTTCGATTGTAAGGTCAGTATACTCCCTTATGTTAGCGTAATTCATAGTTTACATAGTAAAAGATAAGTAGAAGCGATCACCTGGATCCTGAAAAGGCGGTCTTGACCTGTAAGGAGGACAAATCTGAAAATATTTTGCCGAACCTTCGCTGTTTTTCGTCACCAGCGTTTAAGGCTCTTGAATAAGTTGTGGTTCAACAGAACTACGTTGGTGTCAACGTTTAAACAAATATTTCACAAAAATCCAATTTTTTTTTTTTTTTTTTTTTTTTTTTTTTTTTTTTTTTTTTTTATTGACTCGCAGCCATGAGATTATCATTGGATTAGTTCTCTTTTTGGGAAAAGAAAGCTTTTCATTACCTTTGTTGATATACCTTAATTCTACCCTCCCTCACTGCACGATAGAAGCGATGCTGACCAAAAACCTTTGACACAAAAGAGGAGGTATGCGATGTACATGTGATGATTATATTATGGTTGGTTGTTGTTTGGCTGTCAATGGCTGGCCGTTTTGGAACTCTTCCCTTGGACAACTTCAGTTTCGAGTTGGGCAAGGTATGTTTCACGGACTTGGCCCTCGGTGCCGCGCTTATCGCTGCACTTGACTTCCTTTGCCTACTTCACCTTACACCCGTTTTCTCTTTCCCGCCTTCTTAGCCTCGCTCTCATTCCGCGCTTCGAGGAGAGACGATTTTCATTCGTCCGCCTCTGCGACAGATACGAAACGTTACAAGTTGATTATTCAAGAGCTAATTTTCTGCTAATTGCGTACGAAAGCCAACTATTGTGACCTAGTATTGTAATTGAAGTAATTTCAACGTTCTTCTATACTAGACAATCAACATAGCTATTAAATTATCGAGTTCTCTTCATTATTTTTATTTAAGCTCTCGGTAAAAAAACAAAATTATTTAGGAGCATTGCGTAAGTAGATTTGGGCCATATTTTAATCATCACTATCGCTTCAACATCCTTTCATAACAAACCTTCGCTTCTTCATTGACCAACTTCTCATCAGACGCTATAAAATGCCCCGACTATTTGGCTCAGCCGACGCAGCACGAGTGCGATTTTGTAACGTCAGCTCATAATTTACCTATAGGTACAAAAATCCACATTGCCCTAAAGCTTCACCGTTGATATTTCACGCTGCTGTGATCAGACATTCTCCGTAAGTAACCTCAGGATGATAAAACTATGAGTAGTTTAGCTTTCTTTATTATTAGCCTAGCCTTTTTTAGCTAACTTTTAGCCAAGCTAGAATAGTTGAAATTGTAGTTTGGCGTAGATAGCCTATAGTATATTTTGTTCATAGTTCGCTTTTCATTTTTTCAGTAATTTTTCAAGTTATTCGAAATCAATTTATTTTGAGAGTCTATTGAGGTTGAAGTAGTTTCTTCTTCTTTTTTTTACCATACGGTCGCAGCAGAAGATACTAAGTTATTTCAAATGCCTCCTTATAGGAGAATTTCAGATATCAAATATTATCAGATATAAAATTAAAGAGTAATATTCTCGCCATCAAACCGAGAACTTAGTGTAGAGTCCTCATAGCACTTAGAAAAATTATAAAATTTAAAAAATAGTATCAATGTAGTTAAAATAAATAAAACCCCTTAAACCAGATTGTATGCCTTAGGTCGTTAATGATTGGGCTAGAACAAAAATGAAATGCAGAAGAGAATGCCCTAAAAGTGTTTAGCAAGCGTCACTATTATGTCCTGACATTTTTTGGCCGTTTTCGTCCCGTAATGGCTGTTTATACAATTATTAAAATGCTTTGTTCTATTATTGCAGTTCGAATGAAACCGAAAAAGCAGCGGCAGGGCGATTCCCTCAGCGTCCGCGCCTCTACATTTCACTCAGCACGCCCAATGTTCCCTGACAGTCGGAGATACTCATCTAGGTAACAGCAGTTTATGTGTCTTTCCTTTTGGACCCGGACGCAGTCTCTCCAACCGTCAAGAATTCTCAAATTAGGTGTAACATGACGCCAATTATTGAACTCTGAACGTTGACAGCGATTGCATGTCGTTACTCATGACATCTATCTATTATAGAGAATGAGTTTGTGTAATTTGATGTGATCCCGTCTCGTGAATTTTCTAGTCCTTCTTTGAAACTTCGTAAGTGAATAACCCTCTAATTATTTCAAGAACTATTCATAAGCTCCGGAATATCGCGACTTGATTATTATTTTGTTTTCCAGCGTTATGAAAATGATTCCTCTTTTTATTTATTGTGATACGTTATTTATGAATGTGTTAATTGAATTGTATTGTAGGAATATTTAAACATCACAATCGTTAGCTAGTTCTTAAAGTATTATATACAAGTGTTAGAAAAAGACTTGATAGTTATAAAGTATTCTTCGATGACGCGGCGCGATGTATAATACAAAAACAATACAATAGATTGAAAAAATAAATATATTTTTTTTATATCATCCTAACGAATCTACAGTGGAATCTGTACATCGAATAAAGACATTGATTGAAAATCGATCAGTCACGATGGCCCTTTTTGGTGAATGAGAGAGTATTTCTCGATGCCAATGATACATTACCTCTTCCTCGACCTGAAATCCAGATATTACAAAATGCAATTCTAAGTTGAGGCTGTTAAAATAAGGAGACAATAGGTTTTACGGTAACATTACTAGTGCTTTTATGAAATCATATCCTATTTGTGGCAATACGTATAGTTTTTCAACTTGTGTTCATTTCTGCGTGATCACGTGAGTTCACGCTGCAAGTTCAACAGGGAGCTATTTTACTAAGTTGAATTATAAAAGCTCACCTTGGGTTTGAGGGTTCGGTGGCTTCGAAATGCCTTTCTTGAACATAGGTGCATTTTTCAACATGTCCGGAAGGATGAAGAATTTTATTTTCGATCCACGAATAAAAGCATTATCAACAGCAGCCACACGTCCATCTCTAAATTTGAACGAAGATAAATTTGAATCCAGCGCATTAAGTTGATTCATCAAGTCAAATATTACGTACCGGTGAGTGATGGTGATGGAGCTGAGTCTGCAGTTCATGTTGTCCTCGGTTTCGACGAGCTTTCCGCGGTAAACTTCACCTGTCAGCGTTTCGCACATGACAATGTGACCTTCGGCCTCGTGGAGAACTTTGACTGGTACCCCCAACGACATTCTTTTCTTCTAGAAAATAGTTTCACGGAGAATCAGTGACTAATTTAAATTAAATAAGCAAGTAATATGAGTAAGTAAAAAAATTATTACGAAATAAGTTTACGGTTTTTAACAGCGAGGGAATACACAATACTGCAAGCCGAGATGCATTTCAAAAAATTAAAATTACTCCTAGGGAACGTGGTTGACAAGGTGGCGTTTTTATACTGTAGTAGTCCCAATATAGAAAAATATTGGATATTCGGATTCTACATGCCTTGAAACGTAAAACATCAAATTTTGAGGGGGGTTAGAAAAATTTTTTTCTTGGGCGATTACAATGGTTTATTATTAATAATAAACCAAAAATAAGAGTAGAAGTGATTTATTCTTAATTCAATATTCTTCCTCCCTCTTTCCTAGCGGGGTTGATGTGAAAAAGCCAGCTGATTTTTTTACAGCTCCGTTCAATGTCATACAGTTTACCCCTTCGGAAATTTTTAGTACAGTTAGAAAAGCACCATTTTAAAACCGGTTGCAGCGCGGAACCGGTATGGAATGTGGCTCTTTTAGGTACTTCACCAGTCTGAGCGTCTCCTCCATTTTGTAACAGTTCTGGAAGGTTCTCCATCCGTTCCCTTCTCAACCCTGAGCTCTAGATCCTTCTTCAATAGTTGATGGGAGTTGATACATTAATCTTTGTTTATATGCGTATGCGTGAAGAACGTCGATTCATCTGCATGTAAATGTAATCTATCGTATAGTTTCCGCATTGAATTTTATGCTATTTACTATCCAACTCACAGTTCGTTCTTATCGTGCTATTTACTCCTTGACCTCCAATCAACATGCCGAAGTATTATTGTGACTATTGCGACACTTATCTAACGCACGACTCGCCTTCCGTTCGTAAGACTCATTGCCAAGGACGAAAACACAAAGACAACGTGAAATTTTACTATCAGAAATGGATGGAAGAGCAGGCGCAGCATCTGATTGACCAAACAACGGCTGCTTACAAAGCCGGCAAGATTGCTGTACCCGGCAAGGTAGGCGGTGTTGCTATTCCACCTCCCTGCGGTCCACCGCTTGGTAAGTATTGCTAATAAACCAATTTATGGTATTTGTATTACGGTATTTATGGTGTTGTGTATAGTTTTTACAAGTCGTCCTGCTATATACCCTTGAATGCCCTAAAAAATCTCCAGTGAGATCAGTGCACCAATACAGGAATCAATATGAATCTGGAAAGGTGAAATCTCATCTATTTTTTACCATTTTAAGCTCGGTGTATTGATGGTTTCAGATTATTGCTACGAATCAATTGATTAGTTCAGTTTTCCAAAAAGCCATAGCTTCGCTTCACTGGTCCGAGCGCTTGTTTCATGAAAAACCCTTATCCGGTTGAATCTCGGCACCCAAGTCATTCATTATTGACCAAATGAAAAAAAAGCAAATTGAAGGCACCTTCTAAACGTATTGCATTGGATGAATCATGAGTGAAAGAGATGAGCAATCCGTCACAAATTTTTAGGCCTTCCGAGGAATATGATCCTTAGGCCTATATTGCAGGGTAGCAACGAAGTGTGTATGTGTAGTATTGTAAACTACTTGGCTAATCCAGGCAGCTTATGCTGGTGATAATAATTATCAAACACATAAAGGTTGCCAAACACAATTATTGTGTTTGGAGAGCAATTCAATAAAAGTTAAACCTTATTTTAGCCCCAATTTTTAATCATATTTTTACTGACATTTTTATATCTCTGATATGGCACACAATCTTGAAAAGCGTTACGAAAAACTGTTATGAAAAAGCGTTGGAAAAATTTGTGATGATTTCCGCTAAACGTTTGAGAAAAGCGTTAGATGTAGGTGTGATGTAGGTGCGTTAGATGTAGATGTAAGGTGATGTAGACGTAGCGTGTTACGTCTCGTACTATTCTCACCGACCGTTACTCAGTATTACCACCCCTAAAGATTCAGAATTAGCAATTTCACAAGAAGTATAATAATTACATTCATCCTTTTATTAACCTCTTACTGATTTTCATGAAATTGTACATTACAAATAATAATTGTACATAAGCTAAATAAATATTAGCTATTGTGCTGCCATTTTTTTATTTTTAAATTCTACTCTAAATTGACTCCAGAAAATATTTATTACTATGCTGTAGAATGTCAGGGTAATATTATTCTTTTTCTAATTCTAGCACCACCGAACATGACAGCTCGGCCACCTCCGCCGATGATGGGACCCCCTGGCATGGCACCTCATCCCGGCATGGGACCGATGATGATGGGCCCTCCCGGTTCAATGCCTCCTATGATGGGAATGCGACCCGGACCTCCAATGATGTTGGGACCTCCAATGAGCCAGTTGGGACCCATGGGCCATATGAGACCTCCAATGATGGCACCTGGTCCTCCGAATCTAGGGCAATTGAAGAAATGAATTTCTTGATGTGCTCCTGTCAGATTTATGTTCAATATGTTTTGTACATTACAATTACTATATGGATTTTTTTTCTAATTGAGTTCTCTTTCTTAGACGTATAGTTCCAGATTCTGCCAATATTTAACTTGAACTTTTATAAAGTTTTAATCACTGAAATGTTGGTTTGATTTTTCCTTATCGTTTAAAAGAGCTGGTTATCTATAAAAAATCTAAAATATGATCTTGAGTGTGTGTCCAAACCCAAATATTCCTGTTTTGAAATATCTGTCCTTGCACTTAGTGAGCTATTATCCGATCGCCTTGGCGTCTGTATCTACAGCGTCATAATGCAGCGATTTTGTAAGAATATATTACTCCTGGACTGTGTTTACAGTTGGGGAAATTTGTCTTGGTTTTATTTTAATTCACGTTTTGAGTCGCGCCACTTTTCTCAGAAAAGATGCATCAATCTTCGAATTCTGATATAGATGGAATCGTAGGATCTGTCATCGTTCTATGAAAGCACTCATGTAGGTCGGTCTACACGGGGACACTTATTGCGGTAGAGCGAGAGCTGAGAGCACACGAGAGAAGTGGAGACACCTCCTAGAGTAGTTGCGAGAGCAGACCGAAAGGGGTCTCGCGCTCTAGCGTTTCAACCTCTCTCTCGACGTGTGGACAGTTCCTCAACTGATCTCGGAGTCAGTCTAGGTGAAACTAGTTGCTAGTTTTCTGGCTCTGGCCGGCAGTGGACCAAAGAAGAAACTGAACGCTTCATCAGCCGCTTGGAGGAAATTTTGATTCAATATGTGCCATCCTAGTTGTAAATAAATTTCACATTCCATTTTTGGTTTATTATTCAATATTAAACCATTGTAATCGCCCAAGAAAAAAAATTTCTAACCCCCTGAAAAACGGTGCAAATTATTGTACAGTGGTTTATTATTATTTCGCTTCAATAATGATTTAGGAAGACTATCCATTTGTGATAGTAATAATTATTTCGAACATTTCTGAACAATCCCACCGAAAAACAGAGATGGTAACTATAAGGGAAAACTCCGTTGCAACTATTGTAATTTTAATCATTTTTATTTTTCTTAATTTCCTAATTAAAAGCTAAACTTATTGCCTAACGATACAGCTGGAGAGAGTGTTTGACGACCATTCCAATGAGTATAGAACGATTTTTATAGCTCCAAGAACTCTCGAGTTATACCCTCATGTCAAATTTCTGAAAATCTCCCAAATTCGGCACAAAAGCTGCGATAACTCGAGAACCAATAAAGCTATCGACCCGGCGATGGTCTCATTCGATTCAGCGTCCAAAAATCTATATAATTTGATACCACGTACACATTTTTCTGAAAAACCCTTGGAAAATATGAATTTTCTCCCCCTCAAAACCCCCCAAAAATACCCTTAAAATTGAGCTAGCAAGTCGGTTCAAGAATTGGGCCGTCGTAGGACCGAGATTGATTTTTGGTGAAAATTTCAAATTTTTAGCTCTTACCGTTTGGCCGGAAAACTGCTAACGGCGGACGGACAGAATTTTTTTATTGGATATTCGGATTCTACATGCCTTGAAACGTAAAACATCAAATTTTGAGGGGGGTTAGACATTTTTTTTTCTTGGGCGATTACAATGGTTTATTATTATAATAAACCAAAAACCTATCATAAGCAATTTATCTACTCTGTTCAAACTTCACCATAATAATATCGAAACTCTAGAAGAATAATTCCGCAATATTCCTTGAAAATACCGAGTAAAAATGCTCTATTAATTTATATTTGAGCCTGAGCAAGTATCGATCGCGATACCGTACAATCGGAAAATCCTATCCGGCGTCCGCTCGACTCCTTAATCATCGGCATAGGCAACGCCTGCAACTGCAGCTATGTATTGCGGGTACTGCTGTATTTCATATGAAGGCGCACGTAACGATTTATTTCCCTCCGCTGACCGAGCGTTTCGGTCGAATTTTTGGGACTACGTGGATCCTCTTGAATAACTTTAAGACTTTTAGAAATGCGTTATTCTCGTTTTTGGTTTATTATTCAATAATAAACCATTGTAATCGCCCAAGAAAAAAAATTTTATAACCCCCCCTCAAAATTTGATGTTTTACGTTTCAAGGCATGTAGAATCCGAATATCCAATAAAAAAAATTCTGTCTGTCCGCCGTACGCCGTACGCCGTACGCCGTCAACACTTTTCCGGCCAAACCATAATAGCTACATTCTTGAAATTTTCACCAAAAATCAATCTCGGTCCTACGACGGCCCAATTCTTGAACCAACTTTCTAGCTCAATTTTAAGGGTATTTTTGGGGGGTTATGAGGGGGAGAAAATTAATATTTTCCACGTTTTTTCAGAAAAATGTGTACGAGGTATCAAATTATATAGATTTTTTGACGCTGAATCGAATGAGACCATCGCGGGGTCGATAGCTCCATTGGTTCTCGAGTTATCACAGCTTTTGTGCCGAATTTGGGAGATTTTCAGAAATTTGACATGAGGGTATAACTCGAGAGTTCTTGGAGCTATAAAAATCGTTCTATACTCATTGGAATGATCGTGAAACGCTCTCTCCAGCTGTACCGTTAGGCAAAAAATTTAGTTTTTAATTAGGAAATTAAGAAAAATAAAATTGAATAAAATTACAATAGTTGCTACGGAGTTTTCCCCCATAGTTACAATCTGTTTTTCGGTGGGATTGTTCCGAAATGTTCGAAATAATTACTATCACAAATGGATAGTCTTTCTAAATCAATATTGAAGCGAAGGAATAATAAACCACTGTAGAATCATTTGCAGCGTTTTTATTAATTATTTAGTGGCTAGAGGTAGAAAAACCCATCACAATAGCAATTCATCTACTCTGTTCAAACTTCACCATAATAATATCGAAACTCTTGAGAAGAATAATTCTGCAATATTCCTTGAAAATACCGAGTAAAAATGCTCTATTTATATTTGAGCCTGAGCAAGTATCGATCGCGATACCGTACAAACGAAAAATCCTGACCCGCGTCCGATCGACGCCTTAGTCATCGGCATAGGCAACGCCAGCAACTGCAGTTATGTATTGCGGGTACTGCTGTATTTCGTATGAAGGCGCACGTAACGATTTATTTCCCTCCGGTGACCCAGCGTTTCGGTTGAATTTAATTTATTGGACAACGTGGATCCTCTTTATTATTTTTAAGGCTTTTAGAAATTTGTAATTGTCGGTTTTTATTAATTACTTGGTGGCTAGAGACAGAAAAAAAAAACTATCATAATAGCAATTTTTCTACAATTAGTTGCCATAGGGTCCACAGCCCAATGGCTCTACGTCACCCTGAGGATGCCCGAATGGGCGAAAGTGCTCGGCCAGCTAATAAAGAATCGGAGAATTGGTACGTTGGATATGAATGGATATGAACGAGGATATGAACGATCCTGTCGGCCGATTGTCGAAACGTAATATCTGCACGTATCCTTCATCCACTTTGGACAGAAAATTCGATTGTTTCATTCGGGCAATGGGCGTTAATATCGAGTGAGAAACATCGATTGTTCTTGGTTCGATAGATGCAATATTTGGCGAGAAGCAGATTAATTGAAAATTCTTATTTCCTCTACAAAGTTTCAATCAAAATCATAGTTATCAATAAAAATGAGTATGATATATCTTAAAAAACAAACAATCCTTAACTTTGACATTTTATGATCTAAACTACAATCAACGCAAATTTTACACTCATAAATTAATAAAATTTAATTTTAAATGAATAAAGTGAGATGCAGTGTGATATAAATAATATGATAATGGGGGAGCATGCTGCGTCGGAAAATCGCGATTCTTTGTATCGATAGTTTAGATCGATACATGTCCCTCCTCGTAACATTCTCCTCCCCGTTCTTCGAATCTTCGACCACCAGCTGCTGGTTGTCGTTGTCAGTTCGGAAAAAGGGGACGGCCGTGTTGGTGCTTACCTCGGGTGGATTATTCCGTCGTGTGTCGCGAACATTTTCTGTTATATAGAATTTTTTTCGCATTCGCTCGTTTTTATTAGATTTTATTTCTGTGACTCATGTTATTGCGGTTTTACGTTTCGGATCGCCGGTGATCCATGTTTGTAGTTTTTACTTTTTTTATTCCGCTGGACTTGGAAACCGTTGACATCAGAAATGTCGGAAGATGAGAGTAGCGTTCGTGTTGCTGTCAGGTAAGAGTTGGTCGATTTTTTTTTTTTTCATACTTACTATTGAACGATCTCTTCGTCATACATCGAGTTGGAATGTACATGATCTGTAGTTGAACAAGTTCTTGTAGGAGTCATAGTTTGATTAAATTATGTCTTCATGATGCAAATTGCAACGGTTGCCGGGTGGTTTCATTTCATTGGAGGGTCGGGTGGGTATTTTGCGTGGTAGATTGTAGATATTCGGTATAAAAAAATTCTCCTAGAGCATGGAACTATGTCGCTCAAAATACTCAAATTATACGTGATAAATCAACTGTTGTGTGCAAGGAATTATGTGGGACCTATCAGGTTTATCTTGAACACCTTTGCCTTCAACCTTGGCATGAGCACACGATAAACCGCCGAGAAAGATAACTATTGTACTGGAAAATTGTGATTTTACCTTCTATACGTTTTTTTTTTTTTTTTTTTTTTTTTTTTGGGATCGACGAGGCCTACAAAATCTGAGCTTAATTTGAGCCTAATTAAATTGCTACAACTACCATTGTTGAGTTCCACGTAAAAATTAGAATCAATCAATAGCTTCCGCTTTTCGTCTCCAGAAGGTCTAAAAAACTCGCCCTTTTTGGAAAAAATTGCCTAGTTTCCTAGTGCTGCTCCGGTCGCGCATGCGTGTTATACCTAGTGCAGCAAAAGACAGTTGTTTCGCCTAGGAACTTCCTAAGTTCATGTAAGCAATCAACCATTTTTATTGAATCAGTACTGCTTGAAGTTTAAACCTCAACAGAATGGTATCGGCAAAAGTTCCATCTCTGAAACGAGGGATCTTCAAGAGTCGTTTTTGAACACTAGCAAATGGCTAGCTTTTTTCTTGGAAATGGTTTCACAGAAGCCCTGGCAGACGGACGGCGAGTTCATTCTGCGAGTATTGTTCGCCAGAGGAAGTCGTCGTAGTTTGCCATCGTTTAGCTCCGAAACGCTCCTAGTCCCCGTCTCTTTACCGGCGAAGGTCATAAATTTGAATTACACGGTTCGTCAATCTACCGCTGTATTTTGTAGGCAACCAATCGGATAATGATGTAAGTTACCTCAAATTGCCCTATGCCGTTGTTTGTCTGCGGATTCGACATCGTGCATCATCGGGGCCTAAGTATCATCGAAGACGTCTGTGGAATCTTCGTTTAATGATATTTCGCTTAGACAGAATCATCAAGAGATGTTCTGTCACACCGGAAACTGCAATTAGCTGTAGGACAAGGTACACTTTCAGACTCGAGTAGAGGATATTAACTCTTGAGTTTCAGAGGGCATCCGCCTCTACTGCATATTCATAAGTTGTTGAATTCAACCCGAGAACAGGTCCTTCAAAAATTACTACACCGAAGAAGAAGTTAGCTTAGTTCACGATATTATAGTTTACGATAGTTTACGATATTCACTTGCTGAATAGATACCTAGCTTGACTACAAATTTTTCGCTTCACATTTCAAAATTTCTCGTTGAACAAATAGATTTTTGCGCTATATTTACAAAGTCGATTTTTTACGTTCCTTGCAAGAACTTACCCTGTAAAAGGTTTGTTTGCTAAGATCAGAGTCGTGTTCAGCATCTCAAAGAATAGCCATCGCGAAAGATATTCCATCAAAACTTTCCTTTTCTAAAACTGAGCGACGTGGGCTATCTGTATCTTTCCTGGTTATTGTAAATTAGTAGATACATCTTTGCTAAACATTTTAAGCTGCCTATTTTTTGTTTTCTATTCTATTTTTCCCATTTTGACATTGTTATTCGTAATTTCACCATCTCTTTGTTCGCTTTTTAACCGACTTCAAACAAGGAGGAGGTTACTATGGTCGTCTAGCGGGATTTTTTTTTTTTTTTTTTTTTTTTTTTTTTCGGTATGTGTTGTCCACCGGCGTTCAGCTCCTGTACGTCCGATCGGGTTACTTTTTTTTTTGTTTGAAAGGGTTACTATCCAGGTAGGTCCCATAATTTTTTCAATTGAGTCCATCCAGTAGTTACGTCTCCAGACGCGGAGAAACGCCGGAAAACGTGATTTTCGCGAAAAAAGGAAGTTTTGACTTTGCAAGCTTATAACTTCTAGAATACTTGCTCGATTGTTTTGTTTCTGGTGTCATTTTGTTCATAATTTATCTGCCTACAAGGGCCCAGCTTCAATTTTTCGTTTGGCATTCTCATATGACGTGTAGAGAAGAAAGTGTAACAAAAAATGTGATGCCGATTTTCACTTTTTTGAGGTTTTTCGAGCACCGTTCCCAACCACGTCGAGAAAAAAAATATGAACACTATTGCACTTGAAAGCACTTAGCTAGAGCTTTCTAACGATGGTAAAAAATCAAGTTTAGGTGGCATAATAAGGGAGCAATCAATGTTTTAATGGACCTGTGTTTGAGACCTCATAACTTCCGATCCTGAACTGTTTTTCCATCGGTTTTAAACTTAAATTGTTCACATTTGAGTCTAGTTTACGTGATCCAAATTTGGTATTGATTGGACTAAAAGTAGATACTTTTTAGGCCGTATTTCTAAAAAATTTGTTTCAAAATCACGTTTTTTGGACTATTTATGCTTGTAGAAAAAAAACTACGTTAGTCATAGCATTCTCGTTAAGAGATTTGAATTCAGCGTTAAATTTTCAATAAATAACATGGTTTTAGAGGCCAAATAACTTCATTTTGATGCACAAACGATTGGCGAATTTCTGAAATTTGGTTCGGATTCTCTCATTCAGTGTGAATGCGGATACGCTTCAGGAAATCATCACTCTATTATCGATAGAGAAATAAAGAACGAGTGAATTGGTGCAATTCAGTGACCAGCAATGGTGTAGACAATTATTTGAGTTTTGTAAGGTGTATCAATGGGATCAAAGTATCCGGTATGTTGACCAAGAGACTCAAATCAGTGGATGGATTATTCCAAACGTTCAAACTCACTCTCAATCAACATAATAACATTGAAAATAGTTAGGTAATCATTATAGTTTAGAACTTCAACGTTCAACGGACTTATGAATTGAGTTTGGACGGTTAGTAGTAAGTGACAAGAACACAATAATGAAAGCTTGGGAAAATTCTGTAAAGAGAGCTGTCCATAATTGTAAATCACTAAAAAGAGAAAAATAAAAAAAACTTTTAAAAAAAAAAAATAAAACCGACTTCAAAAACTTTGTCTATAAAATACACTCTGAAAAGGAAAAAATAACAAAAATGTCCCAACTTCGCAGCAACTCATTCGCCAACTACACATTTTAAGGACTACTTTACTACTCGTATTGACCTGACCACTTCCTGATTGATTGGATCACCTTCCCTAATAATATAAAAATTACTATTTCTCATTTCCCAAATGATTAAAAGATTTTCCTTTCACCTCTGAATTGCCTTCAGATTTATCATCTTTTGGAGTCGGCGCCTCTCTGGCAAAATAACCGATGGTTACAAATAAATATGAATTTACGATAAATTAGTAGGTGCCAGGTAATAAGTCTGGGTCTGGACGTAAAGATTCTTAGAGAAATCTGAAATGGTTTTTAGGAAAAGGCGTGAATAGTCACCTTCAAATCGATATTGTTAATAATCAGTTCTCATAAATGCTGATTTGCTCTGTTCAAGAATCGTGAAAACTCATGATATTTATATTCATACTACTGGTAATTCGGAATCTATAGGCTTCTCCAATACAATATAAGAGAGGCGCCGACTCCAAAAGATGATAAATCTGAAGGCAATTCAGAGGTGAAAGGAAAATCTTTTAATCATTTGGGAAATGAGAAATAGTAATTTTTATATTATTAGGGAAGGTGATCCAATCAATCAGGAAGTGGTCAGGTCAATACGAGTAGTAAAGTAGTCCTTAAAATGTGTAGTTGGCGAATGAGTTGCTGCGAAGTTGGGACATTTTTGTTATTTTTTCCTTTTCAGAGTGTATTTTATAGACAAAGTTTTTGAAGTCGGTTTTATTTTTTTTTTTAAAAGTTTTTTTTTTGTAGTCTTTTCTGGTCTTTTGAAAACCTCCGGCAGATCAAAATGTATTCGGGGCAAAGTTTTCTCTGTCATATTGGCACTTCATTGATAGGAAAGCTGTTGTGCAAAATCAGCTTTTGAAATCCTGAATAGTTTCACTCATCTCGCATGGTAAACTTTACATCGCCTATCATGAGTCTGTTGCCACTTTCTTACTCAATGTTTCACGGTCCGTCGTTCATAGCGCTCTTGTATAATTCTAATTACGCCACTGTTGCAATAAAAAAGAACTTATTATTCAGTTACCTAGGTTGGCAGACGAAGGTGGTCACCTTTGCGGTTTCTCATTATCACTAGTTCTATTAGTTCGAATCATTGACTAACCAAAAAGATTATGATTTCGTCACTGCCAAATTAATGCTGAAACGACAAGTTTTCTATTTTAAAACTACGTTTCGCCTGATTTTCCACTCGACGTCTATCAAGCCGAAGCTTGGAAGAACTACAGAGTTGGAAAGTCCGCTTCTTGTGCTGTCCTCATCTCCAGAGTTCTTCTGTCCACTATGAATTGTTTGTTATGTTCTTGTTTGTCTTTGGAGTGAAGGCTGTCTAATTTTAGGCCTCTCCCACATTTCGTATAAAAACTCTTGAATGGATATACTCTCAAGATATCTCATTGACTCATCTTATTCCATCGAATGCGTATTATCCGTATTGAAGCATTAATCCAATTTGATCTGTTGATTTGAAACGGAGACACCTAGAGGGCTA
Source organism: Tupiocoris notatus (assembly GCA_037159825.1). Lineage (NCBI taxonomy): Eukaryota > Metazoa > Arthropoda > Insecta > Hemiptera > Miridae > Tupiocoris > Tupiocoris notatus. The sequence continues at coordinate 87,042 of JASJUZ010000485.1, forward strand.
AGCTTGTGACGAACCTCGCTATTCTTTAATACCACGCGTTTGTTGTGTACTCTCAATTCAGGTTTTCTTGTTTCGTGAATTTCTCCAGGAATCATCCCACGCTTAGTCTTCCGTAAATGGGCTTACCCCGATACCGTATGGAATCGTCTGTTCGCTGTTTGCCCAACATTGTGAAATTTTCTTCATATCCAACTCCTTAATGCAGATTTAACGATCCGGTGCAGCGTTTGAATATTAATATGTTGGTGAATCTGTGAAGCAGAAACTCAAAAACGAGTTTATACCTCATGGTCCTTGTGTTCTGATTGTCGACCAGACACTAGGAGCTAGGATGCTGAAAACAAAACTAGTTGTTTTTACCTGTTTCTGATACCTGCTGGACCTAAAACGACCGGAAAACTTCCTTCTGTATGCGAAGCGGGGCCTTCCGTTCGTACAATCTAGTGAACCGTCCTGTGCGTGTGCTGAGTCCTGAACACCTGCCGAATCATCCGTTTGTATGATCAGTACTGAACATTGTATGATTTTGATCCTTTCATCACCAGAGATAGACATATTCTTGCATATTTATTTTTTAAATAATTGTGACCAACTGTATCCAAACACAATTCGATTCGTCGTTTTTCCATTGTTCGACATTGTTGGTTTTTCTTGATTCTTTTTTTTTTTTTTTTTTTTTTTTTTTTTGTAAACGAAAACTCCCATTTTGTTTATCATTACACGAAAATAGTCGACGTTTCAGTTCGGTCTGTGTCTTGTTCCTAAATTCTGAAGTGTCTCCCGGCATATTTATCTTCAGTAATCCATCTGTTTATTCATGCAAATGAAGTATTTGTCTCTTTTCCGCCGAACCGAAGGTGCGCCGGCACGTCTGTGGCATAACGTTCACTGTTCACATAACAATTCGGCGGAGCAGGTTGTTTACTTATGATCTCCTTCTTTTGAATTACGAAATTCGCCTCTGCCACCGCCTTGACCTGTCCTCTGTTTATGGACACTTCCTATCCTATCCTGATAAAAATGAAAGATGCGCGGCAAAAAAAGAATAAATTATATTAGATGTAATTTAAAGTTTCTGATTTGAGAAATTCATATTGAATGTAAATCAAATTATGGGATTAGTTTTATCTCTATTATAATGAAACTTCTGTTAGAAATCGTGAATCATTTGACCGCTCCTTGCTTATACTCTGCAGTTCGATCATCATACGTGGCTTGAGAGTTGAGCATGCGACTTGAGTTATCCCCAAAAGAGAAAATCAGATTTTGGGGCCACGGGATGTTGCTTGTAAAACTTGAAATGACCTTCCTCAGGAACATGCGTCGGATACAATCTCGCATCATCATTTACAAAAATGTTAATTGCTCCAAATGGCTTGTGCTGACTTAGATCAGGAGTTTAATGAGTGTATTTATTGTATTCTTCAGCTGCACCGTTAGGCTAAAAATTTAGCTTTTAATTTTGAGATTAAGAAAAAGAAAAATTATTAAAATTACAACAGTTGCTATGGAGTTTTCCCCTATGATTACCAAATACCAGTTTTTCGGTGGGAACGTTCACAAATGTTCGGAATAAATCACACAATTTTAGTTTTCTTAAATCATTATTGAAGCGAAGGAATAATAAACCACTGTGCTATCATTTGCAGCGTTTATTTAACTGTTGTCGTGGTATAGAACTCTTGAGCAGACATTCTAATGATATTAAATATAGTTACAGTTGCAGAATATCGCTATTCTTCGACAATTAGGTTCCGATGAGTGCTCGTCTGTGTTACGTGGGTTTCTCCTTTTGGCTTTCTAAATGATCCCAGCTTTCAGCTCCTCAGTTTCCCTAGCTAGCTCACGTTTGAGTGCTCCATTACCCTGGTATTATCCCTTCGTGCAGTCTTTGGTTATTAGTTAACGATAAACTTATATACGCTCAAACGTGGTCAGAATTCGGTCTCATATGAATTGTTGAGTTCACTCTTACACCTTGTATAATGTCTCAACGCTCTGTGAGCAAGAAAGGAAAATCTATAGATTTGCAGGTTTGAATGATTAAAATTCAACTTTCAAAAAGTTTGTCCGACCCTCGCCGACGTTTTATTGTAGTAAGGCTGAGTCGACAAATCTGCAGATGAAAAATTACGCAATACAAATGAAAGGCTTCACTCTCATCTGTCGGTGAAGTTTGACGTGCTCAGTAAGCATTTTACCTTCTTTTTCAGTCACGAATTTGTTAGAAAGGAAATAATCTGTATTCAGGCGAGAACAATCTTCAAGAGGCCCCTGCGCACTCGGGAGAACCCTATTACTACTAAACACTTCTACTTTTAATAAATAGAAACAATTTGTCTCTTGCTAATAGCTTTGAGGATCATGTCCCTGTCTATCGTTCTGATTAGATAACGAAAGTGTCTTCTATCTCACTTTCGAAACGTCAGGTAACCCTCTTCTGGTTATTTTCTAGCGATCTACTATTTGAATGGCTCGTAAGTTTTTGTCATCCAGGTTGTATTTTCGTTGTCTATTTCGATTTAGGTTTTTTCTTGCTAGTATCTTCTCCCATTATACAGATTTTATACTTTGCACTGGTCACATATCATTATTACTAGCGGATTACGTTAAATTGTAGTCTCTACTGGTCGATGTTTTCATGGAGGAGGTCAACGTTCGCCAACTCCGCACCAAGGTCTGTCTTCTCAGTGATCGCCTTGATCTAGTAACATAGCCTACTGAAGGCAGCCACTAGACACTTGGCCTTGGGTTCTCTCGCGTCCCTACCATATGTCCAGGTGTGGCGATTGTGTAAATTTTATCACTCTACAGCTAGGTTCACTCGGAGTATTCTACCCTTAATTTGTTTGAAATCATCAAAATTAAGGAACTAACCGACGTAAATTTGCAATAAGGTACTGCTGTTGAAGCGTACCTTGGCAATTATTTTTCACGACTCAGTTCAACTAGTTTACTTTCAAGGCCAAATAACATTATATTAATCGGTTATGCTATCTTGGTTCTTGACAACAATTGGTTCTTGATTAACAATTTTTTTTTTTATTTATCGAAACAGACCAAAGAAAAATATGCGATTGTGTAAAATGTGTGTATTACAATTGTTGGCCCATCGATATGGAAAAAAAATTATTGCAATAGTTCTGCAAATGTTCGTTCCTCCAAAAATCAGTGCTTGTACCTACCTGTTTATAATTTTTAAATAATTTTTTTGTATAGTCTACTTTGTTAGCATGTTGATTACTGCTGATATTTTTTGTAGTACTCTAATTTGCTGCGTTTTACGAAGTTTTATTGATGGATTGCAATTGATTTTGATCCATTGCGGTGAATAGTTACTAGTTTTCATTCAATTTTCTAGCTCCATGTAAATTTTATCATTTTGGTTTATTATCAATAATAAACCGATGTAATCGCTCAAGAAAAAAAATTTCTAACCCATTCAAAATTTGATGTTTTACGTTTCAAGGCATGTAGAATACAAATCCAATGAAAAAAAATCTGTCCGTCTGCCGCACGCCGTCAACACTTATCTGACGAAACTATAAATCTAAAAGCTAAAATCTTGAAATGTTTACCAAAAATCTATCAGGGTCTCACAATGGCTCAATTCTTCAGTCAAATCGGTACCTCAGTCTTCAGGGTATTTTTGAGGGGAAAAAAGTCGTATTTTCCGAGGTTTTTCAGAATAAGGTGTATTTGGTATCAATTTCTATAGATTTTTGGACACTGAATCGAATGAGACCATAGAGGTCAATAGCTAAGTAGCTTTCACGTGGGATTGTTGAGTTTTTCTGGAATTTTGCATAAGAATTAAGAATTTCGAAACTTAAAAAATCATTCTATATATTATACTCGTTCGAATGGTCTTCGAACAACTCTCTTCAGCTTTACCGTGAGGCGAATAATTTAGCTTTTAATTAAAAAATTAACAAAATAAAAATGATTAGAATTACCGTAGTTGCTACGTAGTTTTCCCTACAGTTACCAAGCTGTTGGTAGGTGGTAACGTATACAAATCTTCTGACAAGTTATTATCACAAAGGGATGGTCTTGTTAAATTATTATTGAAGGAATGGAATTATAAATCCTTGTAGCATAATTTGCAGCGTTTTTTCTCGAAGGTTTTGTCCGATTTTGATCCTCTAACCATCACTATTTTGAGTCAATCGGTCACCGAATGTCGCACATTAGTCACCGCTGGGTTCCCGTCGAGTAATACGCGTAGTACGGGGCAAAAGTGCCCCCTACTCGAGAGCGGGAGCTTCTGGCACCGCCGGTCGATAAAATGGCGCTCTATAACAGAACTGATATGAAGACAATGGTCGTGATTCAGAAACCCTCCGAATATTTCGAAAGGGGGAGTATTGCTGAAAATAAAATGAGGGCTGTCTGTTTTGCAGTGGTATTATGCACGCTCAAGGTGCGATGACACCTGCTAAGTGAATATATTCCCTTGAAATCGAGCGTGACAGGAAAATGGCAAGTTTGGTCCAATATCGATCAATGTATCTTCACGTGTCACGTATTTTAAGTGCAATATTTATTATTGCAACTGGAGAGCATGATGAATCTGTGGAAAAGTACCTCTATTTTTCAGCGTTACAATTAATTCGCGATTTCGAATGTTTAAAGAAAAAAACTCGGTGACGGTCGCGTTCAAAGGTTCTTCTCCTCGTTCCGACGTTTATTTAAAATTATTGTTAATAATACGTATAGCCACACGATTGATTTAAGACCGAACTTAAAATGAAGTCCGAATCCAATCTAACGTCCAAAGCTAGACTTGAACTTAAATTTAAATTGGAAAATTTTGAGTTCGGACTTGAACATCATACTTATTTGTGGTTTATTCACGACAATCGTTTCCAAACACAGGTCAGGGTATAGAACAGCAAAGATCATCTTCGATCATGCCCGTAGCAGTTCCAAACCATTCAATCCAACCAGTCGAGTGTAATATCCGATCGTGGAATCGTAGGTACCTTCGTCCGGAATCAGATTAGACCTAACACGCCGCTTCGGGCTCCTTCTTCGTAAAGCCCAATCCTGGCGCCTTCTCGATGCTAAATCCCGTTCAGGAGGATTAATAGCTGTTCAGATTGGATTCGATCTCGGCTACGCCCCTTCATAGTCGGAGGGTTAAAAGGTCGTATTGAAAAAGCATCGTGACCAGGCGAAGTATAAGTTCATGAGCGCATTTTTCACACTACGAATATCGTTCTTTGGCGATTCCTGGTTTACTGATAGAATGAACACGTTGACTTTTCTATGGCATTTCCATATTCACTTAGCAAAAGGTGTTTATTAATTAAATGCTAGAAAATGAATCTTTAAACGGGTCCATTTATATAAATAGTTCGCGATAAAATTTTGAAGGTTCCAATTGCACTCTTCAGGTTTGAAAATTTGTACACCCTTCACAGCGGACCGGCAGATTTATTCGAACTAAATGAGTTATTGACTCTTCAATATTACCCATTAATTTCTCATCTTAACGCTCTTCGATTCCTCATCCTTCTGATCGCCGGATATTAGAATAATAGAACTCCAATAATTGCGTTTCCGCCTACGTCGGCTGTAACACTATTATAGCTAGACATGGGATCGTCTCCTTTCTGTGTGGCTTCTCTCTATAATCTAATCGCCGTCCTGGCCAGGCCGGTTCGCGTCCTCATTCATAAATATGGAACAATCCAGCGCAAAATGGTTTCACCTTCTACCCACACTCAACAAGTTTGTCCGTGGAGCACGGCAACTCGTTGGTTTCTCCAGACCAGTTGGTTTCCCATCTACGAGTTAAAGGAAACCTTTGTAAATCTTTGCCATCAGGAGTGTGTGTTTATGAAACGATGTGAAAGATTGTACTGGGGCATTTGTATTCCTACTTCAATGGCTTAGCCTAGCGACCTGTAATCGTCTCTTCATTCTGTCAGCGTTTTATCATTTTCACCCAAAATCAATCGTGGACTCTCAATCCCTAAGGCAGAAAGCATTGTCAATTTTGACATAAATTTTCGAGGTTTTCAGAGGGTCGACATTTATAAAGCTGTAAATAATTGTCCAACCTCTCTCTAAGTTAAACCAAAAGTCAGTCACTATCATAGCGTGATTGAGTTAGTAGATGTAGAATCAATTAATAGTAATATTATATCATGATCGAGAAAACGGGATCAAGCGTGATATACCGTCGTATTGTATAGAAAAATGTCAGACTGGGTGGATTTACCTTGAGGAAATCCCCATTTCCTCTATCATCCCCTAATGAGTTGCTGAAAGCTTTTATTTATCATATATTAACACATTCATTGGTCCCTCGGTTGATCCAACATCTATACAACTTACATCTGAGTGACTAATTATTATCTACGGCGATGAGCAGTTGTTATCACTATCAGGCTCAACTATAGGCGCACTTTTCTGCTTCACTCCCCTTCGATCGTTAGTAGAATTGGAACAGTTTTCGACATTCGAGAAATCATAACTTTGAATTTTTGAGACACTGATTCGGAAAACTCCTGTTTTTACAAACTCAATTAGCATGCCAGGTAAACAAGCCAGTGATCAAATGAACTTTTCGTTGATCTGTCCCACAATTTTCATAAACAAATTTAGAAAATAGTCCGCCGTTGTCTAGAATGATTAAGAAAATACGTAACTCTGTTTAGAGTAGAGTGAAAATTTCGTAGCCCTGTTAGTTTTAGTTTCTATAGTTTCAAGTGGTTTTATTTTTGAGCCTTTGTACACTGATTTACGACGGTCAAATCTTCTATCAAGGGAGCTCACCAGCTCATTCATAATGTTGCTTTGGTATCCTTTGATCTCTCGCATCGAACTTCTATTGTTTGATGGACAAAAGAACAAACTTGCTCCTCGACGTATTTATGGCCGGATGCGTTGATATGAATTACCTTCCACCTATGTGACTTCCTAAGTTCCGGTTCAATCGTGACAGCTCTAAAGCCGAACCTGCTCTTGTTTGAGTGAAGCGTTCGTTGCGTTCATTCTTTGAACCAAGTTTGTAATTAAGAAATTGTCAGCTTCCTGTCTTGTTGGGAAGCCAGTGGAGTGCCCCGGTCGATACAGCTAATTCATCAGCTTGTCACGTGTAGTTTCTACTGGCTAATTGAAGAATCGAGATGGGATTAAAGCTATCTGCTGAAAAGTCTACTAGTCCCAGGTTCAAATATTATAAATCTCTTCGACTTTAGTTTTTATTCTCACCCTAGGTAAAAGTATTATGATGCGTACAAATCGTTCACCTACACTGATGTTGTTTTTTCCCCCAAGGTAATTGGTAGATATGAGCTGCTGGATGACTGATCTTCGTATTATTCACGCGCACACTTTCATTTCTCCTAGGTCTGTTTTTATGACATTCTCCTTTCAATTTTTTAAATTAGCTACTGATGGGTTTCAGAGCGTTGAATTAGCTACTGGGATAAATTAACGTTGCAAATAGAATTGTTTGGCTTAGCAGTGTTATGGCCCACTAGGCCCTCTGATCTTTATTGCTACTTTCACAAACTATTAGATAGAAAATGTCTACACTATCTTTTATAATGGTTGAATTGATGAAGTAGCGTTGTAATCTGTAGTTTATCGACGTTTCTCAACTCAAGGCGCCTAAAACTGTAAGGAGTAAACTCAATTTAACTGTGCTCAGATTTTTAATATTGAATCGAGTCATCTGAAAAGGTGATTTACTAGTTTAGTGACTGGTTTTCTATACTAGATTTTTTGACTTTCAACACCTTTTAGCGAAATTCGCCTTTCCTATTTTCTTTAATTAATTGTCGCGACCATACGACAATATGCGATTTATGCTAAAACTGTAACGTTCATTTCTGTTTAATTCGTCTCATAGTTAGTGAGAAACCTTCGACACAATGAACCCAAATGGCATTGTTCCAATATTAGGCGTTAAGTGGCGAGTGATTTTTAAGAAAGTCCGCGAGAAGGTCTTCGGGGGATTCGAGTGGGAGACAGTAACCCACGCTTTCCACCTTCAAGCATCTGCCGATACTACGTCGCATATGTGACTCGATTTGAGTTGGAAAAAAATTGAGAGATAACATGATATTTTTTTCTTCGAGAGCTTTAAAAATCATGCCCTTTGACGCAACTGTGATTTTCTAACAGTGCAGGTCGGTTATTTTTGTAGTTTATATTAACCCAGCACGTTTCTTATTCGTCGACCCTTTGCAATTAAGTTGATTGTTACGATTTTTTCAACTTTCTTGGAACTTGTGAGTATAGCGAAAACAAGTGTCAAAGTAGCTCCTGGCCGCCTGCTCTAGACGTTCGTTCCGCTTTCTCACACGCTATAATTTTCAAAGGCAACCGCCGTATTGTTGGTTTATAAGCCGGATGCATAGTCGTATTTTTAGAAGACTTCTAATATTGTCGTTGGTAAAATTATGTAGGCGGATCTGATATGGTTCCAAGTCCGTTTGACTCCAAAAGGTATATTTAAACTCGACAGTTGCTACTGGAAACACCGATGGCGGAATTTTTTCTGTTTGTTTTCGTTGTTAGACAGTTACAAATTCAACTCAGGTTAAAGATGAATGCGTTGAATGCGGGCTATATAGCTTGATGAATTGCCGGTAATATCATATGGTCGAGGTTTTGACCGTAAATGGCCAGAGCAAGGATGACGTACCTGAAAGCCGCGAGGACTGCCAAGGTCTTCCGCTGCAGATCGAGCGTGTCGAAATCTCTTCACCTTTTGTAGCAAAGACGCCGACAACCGGCAAAGAAGTCGAGGAGCTCCCTTATTGAAGGAGCTCCAATCAAAACGCTTGGTTACATTTTTTAATTCAATTATTTCTCCGCGAGTTCTAACGGCATTCCTTAGTAATATCCGTGCAATCAAGGCCCCATCAAGATCAGTGGTAATTTCCATTAGCCTGTAATCATCGATTATAAATTCATCCTGTAATTTGTTTCGAGGAAATCGTATTTGATGGAAGCTTGTTTTGCTGCCAGGGCGTTGTAGGCGTGATGCTAATACGTCTTCAATTTTCGAAAAATCGCTGTAACTTGTCGTTTTTTTTTTTTTTTTTTTTTTTTTTTAAATATATTTTTCCTAAGGGCAAAAGCAAGTACGCATGATTCTCTCTTGATTAAGATTAATTTTAAACAGCGCTTTTGCCACCATAGGGCTCTTTAGGATTCGTAAATAAAACATTCTTGGTTGAGTCGTCGCATCTCTCATCGTACTGGGTTGGTGAGGGGGAGAAGAACCAGGCGACATGTTCTCCGATTTTTTATTTACATTTCTTATTTATATGGCTGTGGTAACCTATGGTTCCACATCGCCCTGAGGATGCCCGATGGGGCGAAAGTACTCGGCCAGTAAATAAAAAATCGGAGAACATGTCGCCTGGTTCTTCTCCCCCTCACCAACCCAGTACGGTAAATAAAACAGTTGACGAACTCATCTCTGAGGTCTTACCAGGCACCAACTTGACGTATTTTAATCGATAAAGATGATAAACCCTGGAGAGATCTGTGGAGGCTAAAGCGCTGGACAAAATAAATTGTAATATGCATTTGTATGCACGTTGCGTATTTGCTCTCACCCTTTAGAAAACGTTCGAATAATTCTTATTATGAATAAAACTTAGGTCTTCGTTTTCATATAAGAAAACGATAATTATATCTTGTCGTATCTTTACTCGACCTTTCCATATCGATTGAGGCACTTGCTCTTCAAATATTTGAATAAGCCGCTTCAAGTTCGCCAGTTACTCCATTTTCTCTTCTCGTCTCCTCCTTTGATCGATTAAGGCTCTTGCTCTGAGCTCTGGTCGTTACTCCAAAACTATTCAACTCAGGCTTCGATCGATTCAACTTGCCACTCGATAAATAGGCCAGCAAAATGAGTAGCGTATTACCGATAATTTGCGAGAAGAATAGTAATTGTCATGGCCGAATGTGATATTCGGCCATAGATTACAACCATTATATTATGGTCGAAACACAACGGGATTTCTAGAAAGTAACCATTTCTTATCGTTCGCATTGAAATACATTTCCATCCAACTACTCTGTTTTCACGAGTTATTGTTCTTAGATTGAAAAAAAACGTACAAAAGATGCAGATTGCAGCATCCGTACAAAAGATTGTGGACTGGTAAAGGTGAAATCGCGCTAAAATCGAAAATGATCTTTTTTTACAGTCGACTGTGGCTATTTAAATAGGCCAATTTGAAGTTGTGCTTGGCATATCCTGACGCTATTTACATTCTCCTTCATTTTCTTGGCCTAGAAATGCCTATCTGGCACGTTTGAAATCTTACACTCGTCAAATGGAAGTACGTAGTGCTCGTTTTACATTTCAGCTGGAAACCTCTTTAATAGTTGGCAGTCCTAATCAGTATTCCGCACGAGTTTTCTTTAACAGTGAATAATGAGTTTTGTGTTAACGCTCTCACGATTTTTTATAGTACTTCTCTATCAGGTTCCTGCTATTCTCATCGCGTCTAGTCGAATAAGTAGAAGATATCTCCCAGCGCATCTTCTTTTGGGTGACGTGGGATCGTCAGGTATATTTGTGAATTGAAACGCAATTAAAATGGAGATTCGTTTCCTATGTTATCCGTTTCGTCTCAGGTGCTTGAAGTACAGCTGATAATCAAGGATGTGTTTCCGGTCACAGCCTGCAGCGTGCCATACGAGACGTGCCGTTCCGTTGTACAGCTTATCAAACTCAGTCAAAATCTAGTTATAATAGCCGTAAGAATTTTTAATGAAAAGTATCGTTTTGTCCCTTGAATGATTTCATTTTCTGTGAAGTAACGGACGGTTCAAGTTACTGACTGACTCCTTCCTTATTAATTGGGATAGACCCCAGAATGCTGAAATAAAAGTTCATTGCAACTGGTGTGCACATTATTTGCCTCTTCTCGGGTCCTTGAGCCAAACTGAACTTTTTGCTCGTTATTTTGACACTTTTCGGCGGAAATGAATTCATATTAATCCCTGACGAAATGCTAGTCTTGGTACCAATAGCCACAATCGCTATTATTCTTGGAGTAGCGCGGGGCGGAATGAACTTCGACAACAGGCCTCGTGTGAACTGTTTGTTCAGCGTTGTGGTGCCTGCGAGGCTGGCGGGACAAGGTCGTCACGGCTTCTTCGGTCGCTTCGTCTGAGTACACCGAAGTGTTAAAAGGCCATTTGTCACGAACTCTTCCTACTCCGTGTAGATATGGCAAGGATTAAACAGACAGCAGGTCCAGATGACATCACATTGCGTTATGCTGCGACCGATTTCGGTGCTTTGGTTTTTATAATAAACCATTATAATCGCCAACGGCGCAGGGCACTTGGAATCTGATATCCAATAATAGAAATCTGACTGTTCGCCGTCCACACTTTTCTGACGAAACTATAACAGCTAAATTCTTGAAATTTTCACCAAAAATCTATCTTTGTCTGACAATGGCTCAATTTCTTAACCTGACCCCTATCTCAATTTTAAGGGTACTATGGGGGTGGGATTCGTGTTTTCGAAGTTTTTCAGACAAAGGTATATTTGGTATCAATTACAATAGATTTTTCAGCGCTGAATCGAATGAGACCATAATATACTGTGGACGATTGCATAAATACGTAGTTTTAAAACGTAGAACTTTCGAGATTTTCAAAAATTAGCCACGATGGTACACCTCAAGAAGTTTTGGAGCTATAACAACCGTTCTATGCTCGTTGGAATGGTCTTCAAACACTCTTCAACTGTACCGTTAGGCGAATAATTTAACTTTTAATTTGAATAATAAAAAAAAGAAAAAGAAATCAAATTGCTAAAACGGAGTTTTACCTAGTATAGATAATAGATATCAGGAGTTGTCGAATATCAAATCACACTAAGTACTTCCATGGTTTCACCAAGCAGTGCATAGAAGTACTGCGGTTTTGTATTAGAGATTTGTTATTTTGTCACGGTATTTATCGGATCTTGGAACTTAATAACGTCTAGAGGTCCATTAATATAATATCTCGCTTTAATTTTCACCGTCTTCTTTACAGGGTTCGGCCCCAGTTACCGCGGGAGGTCCTCGACATGTGTCGATCGTGTACGACGGTCACACCAGGGGAGCCGCAGGTTACACTGGGCACCGACAAGTCGTTCACGTACGACTACGTTTTCGATACTGACATCGATCAGGCTCTCATATACGATACCACCGTTAAAGCTCTCGTACAGGGCTCTCTTGAAGGATACAACGCCACTGTCCTCGCCTACGGACAGGTATCAGTGAACTCTTTAAACCGTCTGGAGTCATATTTCGTTTGCTGGCAAAGTTTCATTTTACAAGTTCAAATTCTGGACTTTATTTTTATTTTAATCTCACGAGTATCACATTTCTCTGTCCTTTGTCATCGTGAGCTGTTGATGAATTCGAAGTTTTGACGAAGTTTGGGGCTCCGTATGTAAAAAAATCTGTCGCCAAAAAAAAAATCCAAAAGTTGAAGCCTCACTTTCTGAAGTACACAGAGCCTGGACAATTTTTTTATTTTTTCATTTCTAATTACAGACGGGAAGCGGAAAAACGTACACGATGGGGACCGGGTTTGATGTCGACGTCAATTCAGAATTGGTAACCTTTTTTGTCTCATAATATTTTTTTGAGTAGGTATTAAAAAACAATTTTTGCGTCTCATTATCTTGTCTTTATAGACGTTCATTTAGTTCGGCGAATTTTTCAGGTGGGCATCATTCCTAGAGCCATAAACGATCTGTTCGACGGGATTAGCGATATATGTGTTAAGGCCAAAGAAAATAGTCAACCACCTCCACAGTTCAAGGTACGCATATGAAGTGCCGCGTTGGTGATGTTAATCGATTAGAATGAAATATTAATGTGCTGAATAGCAATTTCTTCGATCAATCTCACTAATATCCTATTATCAGTTGCGATTACGTTGACAGCAGTACATGATGATTATTGCTATGAAATACTTGATTTGAAAAAATGATGGATGAATGATGGCAATAATTTAATATACGATGTTATTCGTGAATAGTAAAAGCATTGCTACATCATGCTGTTAAATTAAATCATCCTTGTCAAATATCAAATAGTTTCTTGATAGGTACCTAATTGTTTTCAGGTTACCGCGCAATTTCTTGAATTGTACAATGAAGAGATTATAGACTTGTTCGAATCTGCGAGAGAATTCACTAAGGTGAGTTACGTTCCGTGATAAAAATAGTGCTCTGACAGATCTATTATTATGGCTGATGTGAAAAAATCGCTTTTCGAAAACTTAAACTCACGTCTAAGAGTAATTTTCACCATCATAATTTTTCAGGGGAAAAGTACTGTGCGGATTCATGAAGACTCCAATCATTGTATATATGTGACAGGCGTCAGATCAGAAAAAATATCGAGCCCAGAAGAAGCGTTGCAATGGCTGAAACAGGGAGCTATGGCTCGAACTACCGCTGCCACAGCCATGAATTCTCAAAGCTCTAGGAGTCACGCTATTTTCACTATACACATCAGGCAGCAACGACTAGTCTCTGCTGACGTAAGAGCTGAACTAGGTTGATTTGATCAATGTTAACATTGCTTTTCTACATTAATGACTGCATGGTGCCATTGGTTTCCAGAACTACGGCGAAGATGAGGGTGAAAACGGACAACAAAAAGATTTCGAAACGCTTTCTGCGAAATTCCATTTTGTCGACTTGGCCGGTTCTGAACGATTAAAGCGTACCGGGGCTACTGGCGATCGAGCAAAGGAAGGCATATCCATCAACTGCGGTCTGCTTGCCTTGGGTAATGTCATTTCAGCCCTTGGTGACCAGACAAAACGCACTCTTCACGTGCCTTACCGGGATTCTAAGCTCACAAGGCTACTTCAAGACTCTCTCGGAGGTAATTTCTTGAAAATAACTCGTTCGATTCGTTTTTAGTATCTGTTGCATGACCCTGAACTGGAAATCATTCTGAATTCTAGAGTGGTTTGAATTTGATGCCCGAGCTTGCTGAACTTATGAGTAATCTGATCATGTTACAGGCAACTCACGCACACTTATGATTGCATGTGTGTCTCCGAGTGATCGAGACTTTATGGAAACTCTAAACACGCTGAACTATGCTAACAGAGCTCGTAATATTCGCAACAAGGTTGTCATCAACCAGGATAAATCTTCTAGGACGATTTCACTCTTAAAGAAACAAATCCAGGATCTACAACTGGAGCTGTTTGAATACAAACAGGTCTGTGTGACAAGCCGCAGTATGAATTGTTGTGTGGTGAAAATACTATTCTAAGACACTCGCTTGCCGAGGAAAATGATACAGAAGTCCTGATAGAATACTTGCGTAGTAGTTATTGCTTATATGGGACGAACAAAAAACAAATAGTTATCTTTGTCGATCAAATAATGTTCATCCAGGGAAAGAGAATCGTTGGTGAAGATGGCGTCGAAACTGTGAATGATATGTTTCATGAAAATACGTTGCTTCAATCGGAGTTGGATAGTCTACGCACAAGAGTCAAAGCAATGCAGCAGACGATTGACTCCTTAAATGCTAAAAACGTTGCACTCCTCGCTGGTCAAGCAATGTCCTCTTTATGTCAAGGTAGATGTGCTATTAGTTGGTGCTGAGATACAGTTTATATTCAGTGTATATGATTGACCCTTTGGGTTAAATCTGAAAAAAAAAACCCACTCAAATGCGAATAACATTACCATGGTTTCGTTTCAGATGGTGAAAATAAAAACGACGGCATGTCGCAGATGATTCAAGATTATCTAACTGAAATTGAAAACCTCCGTGCCAAATTAATGGAATCCGAGTCGGCCTGTGCTGAACTTCGAAAGGCGGCTGCTCGAAGTCGAGCAAACCTCCCTCAAAGATTTACGGACGGTTCGTCATTTTTTTATATCTCAATCTAACAGAATTTATTCACATTACTAAAATCGCGTGTTTTTTTTTTTTTTTTTTTTTTTTTTAAATTCAGGTGATGAAATGGTTGAGAGTATTATTGAATCCGCAAAGAAAGAAGTTGAAAAGGAAAAATCAATTTTAACATCTCGAAAGAAATCTATCCAATCTGATGAATCGGAAGGAGGTAGGCATTTATATTTCTTCGCCATTTTTCGTGCCAACTGAAAATTGATATGAATTGATTCTTTTATTATATGAATATGTGATTTTGGTGCATATTATAGATAGTGAATCGTCCGATTCTGATGGAGAAGGGGATGAATCGGACAACAAGAAGAGCGAATACTCAGCTGAACTCGCTTCACTGACTTCTGAAATCTCGATGAAACAAAAACTAATCGATGCCCTTGAAAGGAACCAAAAGAAGTTGCAAAATATGAAACAGCACTATGAGGAGAAACTTATGCTATTGCAAGAGAAAATCCAAGCTACCGTTAAAGAGAGAGATTCTGTATTAGCGTCATACTGTAAGTCCTTTTATTCCTACTAATAACTGTCTTGCTTCTTCCTTGTACAAATAATACCGTTAGTTTGAGCCATTCAAATTGTTGCACTGCTCTAGGTGTATTCTTTATGTAAAGCTTTTTTATTGGTTTGATCAATTTGAACAGGTAAAGAAAATAATCAACCGTCAGAGAAAGTCAAGAAAATTAAGGATGATTATGAGAAGAGAATAGCTGGAATGCAAAGAGAGATGAAATCTTTGCAGTCCGCCAAAAAAGAGCATGCTAAATTGCTTAGAAACCAAAGCCAGTACGAATCACAGATTCGTACTTTGTCAAGTGAGGTCAATGAAATGAAGAAAACCAAAGTGAGTATAAGAAACATTCGCATACAAGTTGAGTTCTAAAATTGACATTGCAACCTTGCAGCATTTTCTTTCTATTTTAGTACAAAATGAAGTAGCTTTTTGCCTACGAGTTTTCAACTCAGTCTTTGATTTTGATCGTAGGTGAAGCTGATGAACAAGATGAAAGAGGAGGCACAGAGGCATAAAGAAGCAGAAACACGCAGAAGCCGAGAGATAGCTCAACTCAAGAAACAAAGTCGCATGGACGCAAATCTGATAAAGAAAATGGAAGCGGAAAAACGTGCAAAAATGGTTGTCTTGAAACGCAAACAAGAAGAGGTGGCAGCTCTCCGAACTGCGGCAAGCAGAAAAACTTGGCTCAAATCGTCAGGCCGTTCTAATCGTATGTGAACCAGAGTTTTCTTTCTAAAGAAAAGTACACCGTTACAGGAATACTTCATTCATTTGCATCTGATAAAGACATTTCTAGTGAAATAATCTTGGAATTTATGGTTTATACATTTCAGATTCTAATACCAAAGAGTTGAAAAACAAATGGGTCTCTTTGGAGAAGAATATAGCCGAAACTGCTCTCAACAGACAGTCCCTCGCCTCTTTGGAAAAAGAAATGAACCGGTAATTCTCGGGTGTTTAGGAATATAATTTTAGTGATTTTTTGAAGAGAGCGTTACTATTGTCATTGCTTTGCAGGAAATTGGAGAGCAGAGAGGAGATTCAGGCAGAGCTCAAACAGAAATACGCCCTTCTGAACGATCCGCAATTTAGGGACTCCTCACACATCAAAGAAGAAGTGGAAAATCTGGAAGCAAACTTGGATCACGTTCAGTCAGCTATTAGTGACTTGCAAAACGAAATTCTGCTAGTTGAAGAGAACAAGGTAGCCTTTTTATATAATTTATTAGATATAATAACGTTGAAGTAAGTTATTCTTATCTACCTACGTTTATACCTTATAAAAAGTGTTTCCAGAGTGTAAATATTATGCTCTCTCATGCTGCATTTTTTTTTCTTTTCAGGTGACATTCGAGTGTAGTGATGTTCTTAACACTATTTCTCGTCCCAGTGATGTGGCTTACATTTTGGAAAAACTTTACCACATGGCTCTCCATCAAAGCTACTTGGCTGCTCAGCATGACTTATCAGTCAAAGAACTTCTTGCTGAAAACGATCAGGTCAGTTGTCAATTTGTGATACATTCTTGAACTGGAAAAATAAATTCGAAGGTACCGTGCCATTAAAACAGCCAAGACCGTAGGCAATTTCATAATTTATTTTTAAAAAAACATAATTTGTAGCACTCGACTAAATACGAAATGTTCTTAGAAATTTTGTAATTATTTTTTTATCACAGTTGAAAAAAGATGGCGAAGTTCAAATGCAACTACTACAACATTTGCTTGAGAGTAAGAACAAAGTTAATGAAACTTTTCGAGTGTCTCCAAGTGGGAATTCAAGTCCTGAAACATCTTCCAGGTCTACTTCTCCAGTTGACAAGTATGTACATCTGGCAAGATTTTGTGCCTTTGGCTGCACATTAGGATAGTCAATAATAATGTATCCACGTTGATTTTTATTGAATGCCGAAGATTTATCCTTTCACTGTTTTCAATGTGATGATCAAATTACTTATGAAACAATCATATTACGTCAGTTGTGTTGGCCACTACTGTTTCGTTTTTGTTATTTAATTTTGATTTCGATGCACCGCTTGAATTTCTTGCATGTACAGCGGTAGCTTCGGAAACTTTCTCCGCCGCGAAAATGGCAAACAAAGAAAGAAAATGATGGCTCCGGCCGATCTACTGTTCCAAAACGACTCTGACTCTGGTTCGACGTCAAGTCTAATGACGTCAGGTTACCAATATCACCAGCCAAGCACCCGCAGCATCACCCAACTCCAGCCATTTCAAAGTCATCATTCTGGCCAGAGTTTATCGGCAGCCACCAGTCCTGAACATCACCCTGCACCTGGAAGCATCCTTGCACCACCGCCCCTCACTCGTTCACTCACTACTATCAAGTGCGTCTCTTTCACTTTCATTTGTTGCTCTACACTGACCAAGTTTCCGTTGTTTCTATCTATTTTCAGGAATATGCTTATGTAGGACGTCATAAAAGTAAAGTACCGGTACGCTGACACGCAAGGGGATTGTTTACAATGTTGGTTACTCTTGTAGCTTAGCTTCTACTATTTTCTACCCAAGAACCAATACGACCAACATTTGTTTTGTGTCACCAATTTTCATGAAATATACCAATAAGTGAGAGATTTTTAGCGTTATTTCTTGTCTTGTATCGAAGATTTCTTAAAATTGAGTGGGAAAACATGGAATGGGTACTTGAGTAAAAGGGAACCTCTCATCCGCAGTCAGCTGTCCTCATTTAGATACCAATTAAACGTGATATATATGTTTCATTCCCTTCTATACGGTATGCGTGTTTTTTTTTTGTTTTTTTGCTGTGTATTAATTTATTATACATTGTAAGTTTTGTAAACAAACATAATTGGTTGTCTCAGGTCAGTCGAATGTTGTTGGAGGGAAAGTTTGGTGTTTTGATGTAGATTGCTGAGCAAGTAGGGAATCGTTTTGAGGGATAATCTTGGCCAATTTCAATGAGTGCTATATTTTTTTGACAATGCATTTCTAAAGTGTAATTTAGATTTTATAAAATCAACTTGTCAGTGACAGGATTTTTTTTTGTATGAAGCGCGCATTTGTTATTATTGTGGCCAGAATTATCCTAGTTAAAGAATATACAAACTAATCTCAGGGCATCTTAGTTCAAAGTAGGAGCATGAGGAACGTTTTATTAATACATTTCTTACCTGTTTCTGAGGTATTTTTGGATGGCTTGGAAAATGTGATACTGTGTTCGGTTTTCCTATTATCCCCCCTGTTATTTTTTTTCTTTTGCTAATCAATTTTATATGTTACATGTGCCTAGGGTTCAGTCCGTTCCAGCATCCCCTGTAACCCTTCGGAAAGGCCTGACTCTCTCCCCAAGGATCAACCGTAAAACATACATTATCTCCTCTAACCACCCATCTGTGTAAGTTAGCGCTAATCTACCACATATTTAACATTTTTAATTTTCTAAGCATGACCCATTGTCTAAACAGGAACGGATACTTTGTGAAAAGGTGTAACATCAATTCTGGAACTGTCATTGTCTTTATGTGTTGACTGGGGGCGAGTGACAACGTGCGATGGGTTAGCTGGAATAATATTCATTTATCTATTGTTTAAAATTTACTCCAGAATTAATAGTATATTATAATCGTGTACAATGAAATGATGCTCAATCAAGAACTTTGGGTTCGTACGTCAGCTGGTGACTACACTAAAAATTGTTATTTCAGTGATTTTTATCTTATTACGTAACTATGCTTTTATTGTTTCATTTATAAAAATAAATCTATCTATTTCTGTATTTATTCAACGGTGGGTATTTGTTACTGAGTTTTATAGGCCGATACTTATATCTGAACATTGCCGATTTGACTGCTATTCAGTTGTAGCACTGTATAAACAGAATATAACGGTATCAGTCTTGCTACGTTAACACACTACTTCCAAACTTCAAGCAGTTCTTAACCCAGAACAGGAGCAAACGTTTGGCGTTTAGGGGCCGAAATCTAATTGCTGACTAGACTTTCACAGATACTCATTTTTCCTATAAAGAAAAACCCCAAGCAAAAATTGCTATTTTCAATCAAATTTGAATTTATTATTTAGTTTTTAATTTGGGTAAAAGATGGCTTTAGCTCAGTTTCTTACATGAATGAGGTACCCATTGAAGCTTTTACTTGAAATAGTTTGAACTCAAGTCACCTAAGACACCAATGGTTCTTCAGTTACCATGTTTATTATTTATTTTTATTATCTGTATTTGAAACATTGTGTTTGGCATTTTGGGTATCATTTTGGAATCATCATCATTTTGGAATAATTTTAAACTGCGTATCAGTCAGAGGAGTGTGAACGTCACTGCCAATATTTCTTATATTGCGCCTATTTTTGCCTGCCTTGCTATTCTGGATATTATTGGAATTGATTGGCGATTTATTGAAATAGATAGGTGCGCTTCAGCGTGTTCACTCTTGGGTTGCATTTCGAAATAATGAGGTTTTGTGGTTGTAATTATGCTATATTCTACTAATCATCGTTGATATTTTTGTATGCCAATTTCAAAGGTAAATATCGGTGTAATAAACTTGGTCTGCTGATTTATATTGTCTAACGTGAATTGATTTTGGAATTGTGATTTTTCATCTTCATGGGGCCATCCTAATCGTTTGCGCTTGTGACCTGGGGCTTATTGCCTTTGGTGTGAATTCAGTAATTCTCATCCTTATTTAACAACATAAAAGCCTTTCATTCGACTACTCGCAACTAACTCGTAATACTTCCTTTGCTCCCCTATATCAACTCCTTCCTGCCAATTTCCTTGGGTTCCTCATTATTTCCCCTCTTTTCCCTCTGAACCATTTTGTTTCGCATCACCGCCTCGATGCTGGATGCAGAGAGAAAGGTCTGGAAGCGTCACCTCCTGGTTCGCCTCCAGTTTACAGGCGGCAGACTAGTCGTGAAGAAAACGTGTTCTCGCGACTCACGTGGCAATCAATTCTCCCTCAAACTTCTCGGAAGCCTGGAAAAATCACCTCTGTTGCGCCAAAAGTAAGTAATTGCTTGTTGTTGGTCAGCTTCAACTGGTAAAGCGTAGTTGATTGTGCTTGGACTGAATAATAAAAAAAGGAAAAATATTGATAAGTAGTTGAGGTTTGGAGCAGGTGCATTCAATGCACGCCAAGGATTAATCAATTACGTGTTCTGTGTATTTTTCTTAGACGCTTGCAAGGTGAACTACAAACAGTATTATCAGGGAATGTGAATGAATTATATGACCTAATATAATTTAGAAAAATAATTTTAGCCCCTCATTTATTGGTTGAGTGTTATTATTTGCTTTTAACATCTTCTGAATCGATCGGGATGCAAATGGTGTTGTTCTCGAGATTAGGAAACGTTGCAGGCTTTCTCTAAATTTAATGCTTGTTTTGAACATACGAGGGGGACCCAAAAGTAACCAGAATGTCCTTGATTTTGAAGTTTGCGGGGGAGAAAAACTGGGCGACTCGTTCTCAATTTTCTTTATTGCCCGCCGAGCACTTTCGCCCCTTCGGGCATCATCAGGGCTTTGTAGCACCATTGGTAGCTACGGCCTACTTCAAAATCAAGAAGATATGAAGCAACAACCCAAAAACGCAGAATGTCCTTGTAAAATGTTTATTATTACCTAGGCCCTATTAGGTAGGCCTTCCTGTGATTTTTTTCCCACCACCTCCACTGTGGCAAAACGCTTCGCTTCCATGTCCCTTTTGAGTCTGGGGAACAAAAAGAATTCACACGGGGCCAGATCCCGTGAGTAGGGGAATCATCAAATTTCAATTCAAAGCAAGCTTGGAGTTGACCCACTCTCTGCTCGTCGGTGAGCGGGGGTGGGACGATTTTGGAAGCAACCCTTCTCATGTGCAAATCATCGCTCAAAATTCTTTGCACTGAGCTCCAGGACATTCCACTGATCTCACTGAGTTGGTAAATCATTCGGCGACAATCTTTACGGACGAGAGTGCCGATTTTCTTGACGTTGTCGTCCGTTCTCGATGTTGAGGGCCTTCTGCTTTTTTTGAAACGGGGGGAGCTCATAAACTTTTGTTTTCTCCATACCAGCATCCCCATAAGCTTTAGTAAGCATTGCAAGACTTTACAAATCCGTTTTCCCCAACAAGAAACAAAATTTCATTGCTGCGCGTTGCTCCCGGCTGTCGGCCATCATACGTTTTTGCAGAAATGGGAAAAGGAGGTTCACTAAAACAATTCTCAAGGACGAATCGTTGCACCCACATCAATGAAAAACTTCGCACACTGACTCGGCAGAAGTTGTTCTTCACCCCACTCTACTGAAATTCCCTGCCGCCCCTCCACTTTCCCATGCCAGCCCCATTCAGGTTACTTTAGGGCCCCCCTCGTGCTGATTTGCCTTTTGTTGGATTTGAATTATTTTTGATGGAAAGTACCTCCCTGTTGTGTAAGTCACTCGTATCTACATTTTAACATACAAATATAATATCTCATTAATGACAAATATAATATCTCATTAATTGGTCTACAAAGCATGATTAGCTAGCTTCGTTTGTGATTCTGAAGATTCAAAATTGTACCTTCATTTTGCAGCGTAGCCGAGCCAAACTCCAATGTACCCACATT
The DNA here is from genome assembly GCA_037159825.1 of Tupiocoris notatus. NCBI lineage: Eukaryota > Metazoa > Arthropoda > Insecta > Hemiptera > Miridae > Tupiocoris > Tupiocoris notatus. The sequence goes on from JASJUZ010000485.1 coordinate 109,097, forward strand.
GTTGACGGTCACACCAAAGCGGTCCTTGCTCTTCATGCAACGAATGATAGCCTATTTACAGCTTCCACTGGTAATCAGCAAAATCTCTATCTAGAAAACCACTCATTCTAGTTTCTTATGTTTAACCATTTTACTTATTTATCCTTCTTATTTGAATTTTCAAAATCTTGCCAGAGTTCTAATTGGGTTGAGGGGGAGAATAAATTGGCAACTTCTTCTCCATTCTTATATTCGGCCGAGATCTCGGCTTTAGGTCGTCTGGACCTATTCTGCCCTGAAGATGTACGAAGGGGCGAAAGATCTCTGCGGAGTAAAAGAATGGATGAAGTCGCCTATTATTCTCTCCCTCAACGCAGTAAGTATAGAAGTGACAGCCAGATGTCAATTTTAAATTTTGGTCGGTTGAACGGGGAAGGGATTTTCAACATGTAACCCACATTTTTTCTTCCAGATAAGTCTGTGATAATGTGGGATCTTCGTGAATTGAGAGAGTCCCACGTGTTTTCAAATTTCACCGGCAGCGTTACCACCGTCAAATACGAGCCAAACAATCGACTCCTCTTCTGTGGCTATTCCTGTTTTGTCAGAGTTATCGACGTCAGATCGGACAAAGTTGTCCAGACGCTGAAGTATGTTTGAAGTACAACAATTTATTGCTGTTAAGCCTACATGCTCAATTTTTTAATCAAATCAAATTTTTTGCTATCTTTTTTTATCTTGGTTATCATAGTCAACAGCTTTTTGATGTGGGAACTTAATAATCTTTTCATGCTGAGGAAAATATTTTTCTGTTGAGATATTACTGTTGATATTAATTTCATATTTGATATTTTCCAGCGCTGATGGTTTGCCGACTATTTGCTCAGGCCAATCGACAAATAATTTTGAGGCCTTATCTCACCCGATCAATGCAATTGCCCTGAACGAGAGCGGAACCACTCTGTATACAGCGGCTAGCATTTATGTTAGACTTTGGGACCTGAGGAAGTGAGTAAAATTTTGTTCAACTGAATGGGGAAAACTTACCATTGAAATTGAAGGCTAATTGTGGAATGCGACAATACTTTTGAGCAATGGTCACATTCCTTGGTTGTTGATTGTCCTGGCTTGTGAAAATTATACAATTCATTGTCGTGTACCGCCTGACCATTTTTGATCTTCTGGTAATCGTACAGGTTTTCTACGGTTGGAAAACTTATTGGCAATAACATTGCCGCTATCATGTGCCTCGCAGTTTCCCCTATTTCACCGAAGGAGGACTTGGTCGTCACTGGCTCTAAAGATCACTATGTCAAGGTATTGAATCTACCCATACAAAATTATTGATTGACTCAAATTTCTTGAGACCTGGCCAATGAATGTTTAATGCACTAGGTGTTCAACGTGGGCTTGTCAACTTCACCTTTCCACACTCCTCGCGTCACCCTTGAACCACCTCACTACGATGGAATCCAATGTCTAGCGCTTCAAGACCAAACTTTATTCTCAGGATCTAGAGATTGCCACATCAAAAAGTGGACACTCGACTCACACGATCTTGTTACGGTAAAAAGAAAAGAAAAAATTGTGTGAATAGAACAGTTTATGACAACTTTTGAAGCTCTTACTAGAATAGGTTAGAATAATTAGAATTGCACCATGTCATAAGAAATTGAAATATTTTCTGTATTAATGCTATAAACAACACGGATGGGATTGCACCCTTGACTATTCACTTATGTGCTCTAACTTGTAGCATGTAGCTATCGAATTCTCATCTTGCACAGGGGTACCATCTACTGCTAACTCCCATTTCCCACTTCTTGCCTATATGAACCAGACTTCCATATTATGCAAATTACCACATTATTTTCATTGCCTTGTATAAGCCAAAAATCTTTTTGCAGTCCATAAATGCGGCTCACCGCGATTGGGTCACCGATCTATGTTTCTCACCGAGCGGTTCTGTTCTTATCTCTGCTTCGCGAGATGGATTTGTCAAACTTTGGTCAGTCGATAGCTGTGCGGATATGGGTGAAATCAAAGCCCACGATTCACCTATCAACGCTTTGGCAGTGAATTCGTCGCACATATTTACCGCTTCCAAGTAAGTGCATATTTTTTTTCATTCGATTTATTCTTGATCGAACAAAAACACAAGGCGCTCTCATCTGGCTTTGGTGGTCGAAAGTCCTAATTTTTTTAGGTACCTTATTGTTTGAATATATATAGCTTCTTACTGCAGTTGACGCAATTTCCCATATAAATTTAAATGAAAGTCTTACATAGTTATAATATACCATACTGTGGACTGGCGATGGTGCTTTAATTCTTCTATCATGGAGATGTTTGTGTTTTCAACGCCTTTAGGGTGCGCTTAATGATGCCTTCATTCTGTTTCGATGTGATTTAAGAAATCGGCCTTTACCTGCGAAACGATATTCTATTGCCTGGAACAATGTCTAGTGGTTTTGTGCAGTTTTAGGCGTTATAGCTGTTTGTTTGTTCTGTAATTTTGTTGAGTACATGATTTTCAGTTTCATTCGATGCACTTTCAATAGTTACGTTTTCCTGCATATTTTTGTGTAATAGCATACCGCAAGCACTGTAGCCCCTAATTTATTGTATTTTATTGCTGAGAAAAACAATCTCTGTTTTTATTTTACTAAGAAAATTTGTTCTTTGAACTGTCGTTATAGCAAACAGGGGTTTTCGAATGATTAAATCATCCTATGTGGATTTTTGGATAGGCTAAACTGAAAACCCCCTTCATAGTCATAAAATTTTTCTCATTTCTGAAGTTCAAAAATCTAAGGTAATTTTTTGATCCTGTGTTTGCCGTGTATTGTAAATACGTGGGTTTATTGTATGAGTTTGTTACTGAAGCACTTTTTCACTGCATTTTTTTCTCATCTTTTTGCTGTGAAAATATGTATCCTTGCTTAGTTGCTAATACCTTCACTCCTTGAAGTTTTATATTAAGTACAGCTATGCTTTGTAGTGCCTTTTTCTATCATTCAACTATTCTGAAACACTTTAACGAGAATCGCTGATACTTTGCCCATGAGAGTTCAATATTACTTCAATTTCAACTCATGTTTGATAGCGAAATTTGTACTTTAAGGAAATCGAATTCTAGAATGGAAATTCGTGCAAAATTGTTGTTGGTGTACTTTTCAGTGATTTACACTGTTACTTACTAGATTTTAAATCTTTCAATTAGGTACTCAATCCAATGAGTTTTTCGGAAGTTGTATCCGACTTGTCAGATCAAATGTATGAAGTATAATTTATTGTTTAGGAATTGTCGCATAATTCATTTCTTCTCTCATAAGTGCTACAATTAGTCCCTCATCCTGTAACTTCTTCCGTTGTCCATGTCTTTGAAGTGTTTATTTTATCTATTATGTTATGTCTGCTATCACATTACCATCATCTATTTTCATCATTGTTCACTGTCATCGCATGTGCGTTTTTGGTGGTGCCTTTGCGACCCTTTAGCTTATCACGCGAATGTCGTGTTCCAATAAAATGCATGTGTCAGAACAGATCGTTTTTTTTGGCTTAGTGCAAACCAGGCCGTGGGACATTGTGTAGACAATATCCAGTTCCAGTTAAAAAAAAAAATTATAGATTGCCACCATTGTTCACTTGATAGCCACAAAAAGACAGATGACTTTTAATTAAGCGAGCCATTTTCATAATTGCTGTCATTGAGATAGAGACCTCAGGGTCTTTAGTAAGCACTGTGTGTACCAGATGGAGGTAGTTTACAGAATATTCTGAGAGAAACAACCTTTAAGGTTTTGCTATTCTATGGTCAAATATTGATAATTTGTGATTATCAGATGTTAATATCGCATTATCACATTTTTCTTGCCTGGAGCTAAGGGTGTGCGCACTGGTGCTTTGCTTTACTGTGAATGTTGAAAACAACTCCATAGAATTATCACGTGTTTGTTTGACTCATCTGAGAACCATGGAAATTGTGTTATAGTAGACAACAGAAAGGATATTCCCACTTCACGTAATGATATAGTCAGAACCCATTTCCAAACCACAATGATCCGTTTATGAACACTTAAAAACGGGTGCGTTCACCACATTTCGAATTTTTAGTAATACAGTACTGATTATTGGTTGAATCTCTTGAACGAAAACCGTTTTCCATTTGTTGTATCAATCCATGCTTGACTTGGAATTTCAGCAGTGGGGAAGTGAAAGTGTGGAAAGAGCCAGCAGACGTCCAGCAGGACGTGATGAGTATGTCGACCGGGTCTGTCCTTCAGCTCTCAGTCTAACCACCGCTTTCGCCGTCAGTTTCAGCAATCGCCGTTCTGGCTATAGTTCTAGCCACTCTTCTCATCATCATTCAACGTCTTGTTCAATGATGCAGAATTACTTGGCTAGTATCGAAGTGCAAATGTATTCACGCTTGTATTAATTTGCAACCCTGATACCAGTACTTCCTATACTCTTTGTAGGAAGTACCTATTATAAAACATTGCTAGTCTTTGAAAGAAATTTATTAGACTTCATAACCCGACCTGTCTGCCTCCAGCTCCTGGTCTTTCATTTACTTTATACAACTAATGCAACTGAATTATAATTGCCAATAATGACCGAGCATCGAGCACACTCGATGAGCATTTTTTGAGCAGATTTGTGGAGAAAGTAAGTGAGAAAAATTGTCCCAAAAAATTCTCGTTCTTTAGCCGACTCAGCTGTAAATAGAAACTGAAGGTTCATTTATTTCTTCCTAACCATTTAATGCTGTTTTATTCAGCAATAGATGATTCCAAAGAATAGATTAATTAAAATTGCTTGTATAGTAGTAACAGTTGTATTAAAATGTAAAATTGACCATTGAAGATGTGAAGCACATCACGGTTGCTAGACAATAAGATCGACTTCAAATAATTTAGTTTCATCACCAGTACAATTTTGTGCATTTATTTTGTGTTGTCGAATGCTTGTGAAAATATAGGCCTGATTAGTTGCTATTTATTTTGGATATTTTACCACTTTGACTAGCCACCTATTTGCTGTACCTAGAAGACTGGCTCATATCAGAATCCTCTGTTTAAATTACAATTCTAATTGAACTCTTCGTTTACTCTAACTGTATGATCGCCTGAAAAATGTCTTTCTCAAAATGTGCTAGTTAGGATTATTTTTGTCAGTGCGACAAATCATATCAGTTTAAATTTATCTTGTGCATAAATTACGTTTGAAAGTGGTTTCATTTATCGAAATAACATTATAATAATGTATGAAAAATTCTTGATGAGTTTCACGTTTTAGCAGTTTTCAATCGAGGGAAGAATCTATATAGTTCACTCGATTCAGCTGACACGAGAAGTCAAATGATACCAAAGAGCTATTGAAGTGAAAACTGTAGATTTTTACTGCCTTGAATGTTAAGTGCAACCACATAATCTGTTTCCATCTCTATTTAACCCAATTATCCGTTACGTCTTGCTCAAATAAAGCAAAATTGTGTGCCATGTTATTAGTGAGCAAACTAGAATTGAACTAGAAAATGGAGTGTAACTCAGCCGTGTTTGGAATGATGTACGAATCGTGCTATGATGCAATCTTGATTGTTCCAGACAATAGTAATTATCATTAAACGTACAGTTGAGTAATCAATTTCTATCAACCAGTTTCACGACCATTTTGCCGCCGTTAGGCGCTTGTTCAGTATATTTTGGAACGTACATACTAGAGTTTTTGGTTGTGATACCTAACTAAGATGCTCAATGATATTGAAGGAGCTTCACCAAGATATTGTCGCCAAAATGAGGTGAGAATGTTTCTACCTGTAGGTTATTTAATATGTTTGAATTCAATGTTGAAGTAGAATTAAAATCCTCTGGCCATGAAAAGAGCAGGGTTCACCGGGATCTGTCCTGCAATTTTCATCCCGATCAGCTCTATCATAGTGTTTTAGCTTCTGAAAGTCAAACAGAATGCAGAACGCATGATGGATGCGTCTCAACTCTGCTCAAGTATTCTCATATCAAAATCCGTTTTACAAATCTCCGACACTACAAGTCGTCCAAATCTATTGAACTGCTGCATGACTCACAACCACACTGAATAATTAAATGACACACATGTGTTTATTGTTAATGTAATTGGAGATCATTTGCCTTGTTTATATAAACTAATTGTTTTAACTATGTTTCAGTGACGCCCAGTCAAGATGTCGAATTTGGAAGCTGAGCCCGCACGTCGCCGTTTGACATGTTCCATGTTTCATGGCCCATCTCATCAACAATACCGTTTCTACGTTGGTTTTACTGTGTCAAAATTTCATCCGGTGACATCGATTTTTGATTCAGCTTTCTCGCATTCTGCCTAAATGAAAAACAAACTAAGCTCTCCAACTCAAACTAAATGCAAATTCAAGTTGAATGATACGATTTTGAATGATATAGTTGCATCTTCAAAGTCATGGTTTGGCATGTTCATATTGGCTAGGAAAAACTTAGCTAAGAAATTGTTATTTTTTCATAATAGCACTTCGATCGGATTGCAGTTGAATTTTTAACGAACGGATACCACTAGTGTTTTTATACATTTCAGATTTTAGTTCCCCACTGTTCGTGCCTGTGTTATCGTTCTTTTTTTTTTTTTTTTTTTTTTTTTTTTTTTTTAATGAATTTCAAGTTTGAATTAAGGTCCCAATATTTTATAGATGTATCTGGCTCATCAAGCTTTTACTACAACTTAGTTGAATCATGACACTGGTTTAGTTTTTAGTTTGAGAGCAAGTGGTAGATGGCGATTTTTCAATTCAGTAGTTTTGGGTTGGGAACGTTTCAGCTCCAAGTATATCTATATTTGTTCTGTTAAACAACTTGCATCCACCGTCTGTTTGATCCCAGTTGTACTTGGCAATCTAAAAGTTTTCTTGTCATGTAAAAGCTTATTCTCATCATTTTGATATAGCTGGATTTGAGTCGTGTCTCATTTCCTCAAGATGAGCGGGGCATTTCAACTACCCGACTGAATTGCATGATAGGAAAATGGTTTGGAATGAAGTCAGTCAAAAATTGAATCTGATTGGAATTTTCCTTCTTAGTTATTGTGGCGACCACTTCAACGCTTAAAAACATGATGATTTACTAGTTTTTGCCAAGTCGTTTGGTAATTACAAAGCTAAGAAACCTAGTCTGGTGGGCAAGCTAAGGATTTGGCCAGTTACGTACAATGTGTTAGACACGGTTCCTTATATTTTGATGGCTACAGGACAACATGATTGTGATATGAAAAAAAATGGGTTTTGAGTTTTTGGTTGATTTTTATTCAGAATTTCAAGCCGAATCTCGTGGTGGCCTCAGTTTTTTTGTTGGTAGCGCTGGGAATGAGTTACTCCTGCTTAAACAACATGTGTTATACCATTCTTGTCGGCAACAAGTGTTATCAAGGTGTTTTCCTGAATTGAGCTACTATCTAGATTCCAAAGAATGTAGCATGATATCACAGGTTGCCCCACTTCTGCACTCTTCATAACACTAATTGCCCTATTATTTTTAAAACGTTTTTACGTTTTTTCTCTCCTGAAAGCCAGAAAATTTTTTATAACACATGTTGTCCTGTAGCCATCAATATTTTATTGTTCTCTCTTATAATTTTCTCGGATCAAGCGGATATATTCTAGATGGTCCCCTATAAATTTCATTATGATCAGATTAGCTGTTCCCTCTATGGATAATAGCGAAGAACCAACTTGGTCGAGTATTTATTTTTTAATGAAGCTCATATGAGAGATTTCAAGATTAATTGAGTCAGTCTCAGTCGGTAGTCGAGTGAGTTTTGTATATTGTTGGAATATTTCATCATGACGAACATACGTTTGTAACTTGCCATTAATTTTTTGCATCACATCACAGATCTAGGTCAATATATTAATCACGGATCACCCGAAGGTTCTTATTCTGAGCAGTCATGATTCATTTTTCTGAAGATTTATAACAAAGATTGGATCGTAGAAATTTGCGGTTTGTGATTCTTCAAACTTTGAGTGTGACGAAGGTAGCAAGGTACAGGATTGATCTTTATCAGGAACTAAATACTTGACTCAACGGTTCCTGATGGGCGATTTTTGTGAATACTGACCACTCTCAGTTAATAGTGACCTGACTATCTAGGGCTTCCAGAGGAGTTTTGATATTAATAGTCTTGTATGTCAACTCAAATAGAAAACATTTAATGTGTCCTGAAACTTTGTCTTAACAGTCTGATTCCAGAACTATCCTTATCTATAGCAACTACTCATATGGCTGTGATTTTTAGACGTATTTATTTATGATTAATATTAGAGATAGCGCCCTAACACATCCACCGTTGTAGGATCGTGCTTGATATCATTGTATGATCTAATTATGCATTTGCGATCTGATTAGCCCAAATCGAATGTGTCCGTTGTAATTCTAAACATTCCAGAAAATTGATCCTCGATTTTATTAACGATTAATCTCCATTTTAATAACAAAATCGAACTGTTCATAATGCAATAAAACATATGAACAGCCTAGTTTATATTATCTTTTTCATGAAATCCTGAAGTTATCATCCAAATCTACTCGCACAAGAGAATGCAGAATCTTCTCAATCCATTATCCAGTATCCGGCAATAAATGTGATATTATTATGGTCGATCAAAGTTTGTTGACAATAATGAGTCCAATTAATAATAGGCGATAGCAAGGAAATGATTCATTAAAACAGAAGAAATTTCAGCGCATAGTTTTATTATCTTGACTTGTGCAGCACTTCTGTCTCAAACTAGACACGTTTAGTTTAACATGCCACTTCCATTTTTCCAAGTACAGAATTGTCAAACTTTTATGGACTAGATGTCTGGGAAATATGTATAGAAAACCGCCACTTCATAAAATAACTTTTCATTTTTCTTTGTTTCGAATAAAAATTTAATTAGCCGATCATTGTGCGTTTCCTCCCTCGAGCTTGAACTTCTTTAAATTTGTTGAGGACATCTTTCCCACCAGCAGCATTGAATTTGGTGTATGCGGCTAATATATGGGTCCAGAGTTTATCCAAACCAGGATGTGTGGACACGAGGGCTCTTTCAAGCACATACAGGTCGACTGCCTTGTCCTCGGCCAAAGTTGACACAGACGACAAGCCAAAGTCGATGAGGTAAGTCTTGAAACCATGTCTGAGGAAATTGGATGTCGTCAAGTCACCGTGGATCAAATGGCCTGCGTGAATTTTGCCCACAACTTCTCCTGAAAGCAAATAAAAACCAAGTAAATGTCTTGCTCTGATTCTTGTTTCGCGCAGTATCTCTTGGCTGTTTCCCTGCACTTGAATCCAGCCAATTTTGATGCTAAATGCCCAGTTAGGAAAATTTGGTACATTCTCACCTATAGATGAGGCTAATTGTTTAAGTTTATTCGAAGCATCATCGTCTTCCGAGGCAAGTAGACATGAGAACAACTCTTTCATAGTTGAGCCTTCAATTTCTTCGAGATACATTAACTTGGAATCAGGGTCGACATAATACACAGCTGGGGCAGGAACGCCTAGAACAATGAAGAAAACATGAATATTTATGCGATGACATAAAATTGCTGGCAGCATAATTTTGAAACAGGATTGTGTGTTGAAAATTGGGTCAATCAATAGAAAATTTATGACCATCCCAACCCCAACCACCTTGCTTAAGTGTCTTTCTATACGGGCGCAATCGGCCAGTTTTTGAAGACCAAAATAAAAATAGAGCCTACAATATATCTCGTTTAATACTTTTTCTCAAAACGACACATCCATTTTTTGGAAATTTTTTTTCATTTTCTACATCTCTGAGAGGGTTGAACCATCATTCAGTTCTCATCAAAACGAAATGTATCTCGTGGAGCTGAAAATTATACTACAGATATTTGTAGATTACTAAATTCTTTAAACGAAAAAGTACGGGAATTCGTTCGTTGATAGATTTTAGTACGAGCTAGAGGGGCTCAAAGTTGAATGTTCAAAAAAGAGGTTAAGGATTGATTGAAAAACTGGCGATAGGTAATCGAAAAGTTGAACAATATTCGTCAAATTGGAGCCAACTCACCGGCTGGAAAAATCTTCTTCTTTTTAATTAGGCCTCTGTTCAAATTTTATTGCACTTTGAAGTTTTATAACCCTGTTTTTCGCATGTTTTTCGCGAATAACTTTTGAACCGACCACTTTTACAAAGGTATATTACTCAGAGGCGAGAAAGAGCTATCAAAATCCCACAATTTGGTGTGTTTAATTATATTTTTATGTTACGTCCCCGCGGAGCTATTCGCGATCAAAGAAAAGTCAAAACACGTTTTTTGACATAAAGTGGAATATATCTCGAGAGCTATTATATACGCTAGCCATTTTCTTATTTTTAATGGATTCTACGTTAAATTTCCTACATTTTCTTCCACAGCACCTAGCCATTCCCATTTCGGGAACATGACGAAAAAAATTCCAAAGGTGAAACTTCAAAAGTATGAAAATCGTAAAACATTCAAAAAATATTATCAATCGTTCGAATTCGATTGTTTTCACTTCGAATTCGAATTCTACGTCTAATATCCTGTAAGAATCATTAATTAATCAAATTTGATCAGTACTCTATGTGTTTGCAACGGATTTTCAAAGTTGAAAAACGTAGGGTTGGCGTAGTATTAAAACTGGAAAAACTGATAGTTGTCGTGAAATTTCCACCGTTTTGACGTCATATTCGGATTCAGCATTACATTTCCTATAAGAATAGCTTTCAAAATCGCTTCAAAACTAAAATTTAATTTTTCACTATTACCGATGTCAGCGGAGCTCGGAATTTCGGCCGGCGAAGAAGTCGATTTACGGAAAATAATTTCTCTGGCTCTGTTTAAAATTTTTTCACCAAATTTTTTGCGATGTACGTGTGTAAGGCGTTCAAATGAAGACTCCTGCATAATAAAACAATTGATTCGCATTTATTTTGACCCCGAAAATCACGGTTAAAGTCCAATTTTTGAGCTTTCAAAAACCGATTTTTTTGGACCACTTGCAGATTTTTCCGAGAAATAAAAAAATAACAAAAATAGATCTTGGTAAGACACAACTTTCCTAAAAATTTCAGATTTTTATCTGTATTGAAAGACGAGTAAAAATTCGTTAAATGGTCGGTTGAAAAAAATCGCAGGGGTACCCCTTGGATTTTTCGCGAAAATTTTTTTGAAATGGATTTTGCTCAAATTCAGCATAATGATAGTTGATGATGTGTATTTCAATAATATATGGTTCATTCTTTGTTTCTTTCGCACTAAATAGATGAAAATAACGTTTAAAGTTGAAAAATGTCATGTTTTCGGGTATAGTCTACTAATATTGTTGAATAACGCAAAAACGGTTGAAAAATGGATAGGTACATTACATTAGGAAAATGTGGGCAATTAAATTACCTATCTTTTGATATATTCTAACATTTGAATTGACGACTTTTTGTCTGAGGTATCCCCTGTGCAACTTACAAATCTTGGAAAACTTAAAGTTGTACCTATAGATTCCCACTCTCCATACACAAATAATGAACTACTAACTACTATACCTATACTATATTATAATATATATCATACTATATAGATATAGAGATAGATATAGATAGCAGAAGGTCGAGACCAGGGATACCTCAAATACTGGAGATATAAACATACCAAGTGCTTTACAACGGAGTATACCACGCGCTTCCGATTTGAGCCTCTCCTTGCATATAATTTCGTCCAAGTCTGGATGACGGTAGGTTTTACGGAAACGTTCTTTCACTATAACTGGACGTCCTAGGAACATACCTTGAAAAACGAAAAATAAACGACATACAGCCATACATTAAAGAGCTTCTCTTAAATGCTAAAAGTATGCAATTTTCGACTCGATGATGATTATTTAATACCTTTATAAATTTTCGCCTCGGCTCCCTGCTTTACAAGCTTATAGTCGGCTGGAAAGTCCATTGCTACCTACCAGCTCAAACCATTAAAAGTTGACGAATAAAAGAATTGGAATTTCTTAGCTAAGGCTAAAAAAAGCTAGTTTTCTGTTGTTTTTTTTTTTTTTTTTTCAATTCGCAAAATACTGCACACTTCCTTTTCCGCTGAAAATGCCTTCTTTTAATACCTTTCTGTTCAGTGTTCACGAATGAGGAATGAAATGTTAGTAAACTCGTAAACTCATCGGCAGAGAGATAATCTTATCTGAGTACAAAAAATAAAGCGTTTGTGATAGACATAGAATAAAACCGATACAGTTGAACCTTTTAACGCAGTTTTAAAATCACGATATTAACAAATAAAAACGCACCACCTATATAAAAATATTGTCTCGAATTACTACAAAACACACTCATCTTCATATTGTAGGAGCTTGGCAAAACAGAAAGGTGCATTTACGCTCACTGTCATAGCAACGTGGGCATAACAGTTCCGACGATATTACTCCTCAATAAAAAATAATGCATTGGACAATCCCACTCCTATAATGCTACCTCTTTACAGTATATGATTCTTTTGATTTTCCAAGTTTTTGGCACATTAGTGGTCGCTAACGTTAGGTACAGCACGTTTTCAATCAAAGGTCAATACAGATGGATAAATTTTATGAGGCGCTCAGCCTCTATAGGAAACGGAAATTCGAGCTATGTGCAGCAGCTTGCACTGAGTTGCTAGATAAAAATCCCTACGATCAGGTAAGAGTAAGCACGACGATGTAATTGTACAATTTCTTCGTATGCTATTATAAAAAATAATCTGTCTTCAAGAATCCTGTGTTTCCTAAAAAAGATATATTCCTGGGAACCAAAAATAACAATTTAAATCGTAAATCGTTGTTGTATGAACTGTAAAGGCAGTATGGACCCTAAAAATGCAATCGCTGACAGCACAAGTGATGGTAGATGACATTGAAGCACAGGAGGAAGGGATCGCTGATTCACTTCTAGATTCCGAAACTATAGCAATGGCTGCCAGGCCTGGAACTTCACTGAAGACTGGTGCCAATCCAACTACAGCAGCAGGCATGAGGTGACTAAACTGACAATTTTTTAACAAACTCAGAAAGATTAAGCCCGGAGGACTGGGCTCTTGACTAACCAAACACATCTGCATAAAGCTTGAGCTCAGAAGTGGTGACCCCTTATCTTCTTACGCACAAAAACATTTTATAACCTTTCCAGCCAACAGCTAATGGCATGGTACAAATTACAAAGCCCTCAAGCTCTAATGTAGTTCCTACACTTGCACAGACCTCGAGGGGCAACGGGACGGCCTTTGAGTGGAATGGTTCGGCCTGCAACACAAACTGGTAGAGCTACATCCCTGGAAGGTGCGCTGAAAACTCCTCGAACTGCACGGTCAGCTCGACCTGTTACGTCACAGGCTGCAAGAACAATCAGGTTAGGAACAGCCTCCATGATGACTCAACCAGATGGCCCCTTTATACAAGTAAGTAGTTCCAGAATTGATAGAGCTCCTCAATCATTGACTCGTTTACAAGCTGTTAACCAAATGATAATAACTTGATTTTAGGTGGCTCGGTTGAATTTGACTAAATACGCATCAACAGTGGGCATTGCTAAGCCGCTCTTCATGTATATTTTTTATCATGAAAATGATGTCAGAAATGTAAGTTGGACTTGGAAGATTCACTCAAAATTACTGATAAATATACTGAATTCAATTAATGGATGAGACATGCTTAAACCACTTTACAAGCTTTCATTGCTCTAAGTTATATACCGAATCTGTACAGTACCTACTTCTTTTGTACTCCAGGCACTTGATCTTGCCGTCGAAGCTACAAAAGCAGCCCAATTTAAGGACTGGTGGTGGAAGGTTGCCTTAGCCAAATGTTACACAACTCTTGGTCTGACAAGGGATGCCGAACAACAGCTGAGATCAGCTCTAAAGCAGACGCCAACAATAGATGCATATCTCAGGCTGTCCAACTTGTACACCAAACTTGATCAACCACTTAACGTTCTTGAGCTTTGTACCGCCGGGTTACAAATCTTTCCTAACGAAGTGACATTGTCACAAGAGATAGCACGGTAAAAAATTCAATTTCATTACCCACTCAAGTTCATTGATGGCCGATTGTCCTAGAAATAGATACCTCAAGACTGAATTGAGATGTTGTTCATTGTTCAGCGATGTTTGCAGCACCTTAATTACGAGCTATTTGATTTTATTTGACTTGATGACTGCATTTTTCGCTTCTGATTAAGGGTCTTGGAAGGGCTGAACAATATTCCAGCGTCAGTTAGGTATTACAGGGAAATTTTGAACGAGGATTCGACCCATGTCGAGGCCATAGCATGCATAGCTGTTAACTATTTCTACTGCGATCAGCCAGAAGTAGCACTGTGCTTCTACAGGTACGTTTCATAAGTAATTATTAGTGTTTTGAAAAAGTGAACATTCCTATAGCAATGAGTGTTTTATGTGAAGGAGACTGCTACAAATGGGCCTCTACAATGCGGAGCTCTTCAACAACATCGGCCTTTGCTGCTATTACGCTCAACATTACGATATGATGGTTTCTTGTTTTGAAAGAGCGCTAAGCTTGGCCACTGAAGAGACAGCTGCCGAAGTATGGTATAATGTGTCACATATCGCCATAGTAAGTCCATATATCAAATTATTCGGTAAAATCATTTATCAATTGCTTTGCACCAAATGTTTTTCCACAGCTCAGGTCCAATTGCAGGACAAATTTTTCTTCTTTGCTGAGGATTACATTTTCAATTGTTACTGAAATAGGAGAATATTTACACAAAAAAAACCCCCACTGGAAGATTCACTATATTATTTATTCAAGGAACAATTATTTTTAATCGAATTAAAAATATTAAAATGGAATATTACAAGACAAAGTTATAAAAAAGGACTTTCAATGACTGATTGAGCTTCTTTTTTATGCAATTCGCCAATACCAACAGCAGGAGTCGGGCTAGCATCACGGCCGCAGTACTTCACTTTATGCCCTACTAAATTTTGGAAACGCACACTGCAGAAACTCCAAGCTCCCATATTTCTTGGTTCTTCTTGGCTCCAAATAAACTCTCTTGCGTTTTTATACTTCGCTATCTCGGTCCGCAAATGGTGAACAGGAAACGGACATAGCTCTTCGACGCGAATGATGGCTACATTTGCGATGCCGTTAGTGTCTCGGTGTTTTTTGAGAGCGTAATAATGTTTACCCGAAGTAAAGATAAGTCTTTTCACCTTGGATGCTTCCGAATCTGAGGGATTTTCACCAATTACTGGCAGAAAAGAGGTGCCATGAGACATATCAGTTAAGCGAGAAGTAGCATCAGGAGATCGCAAGAGGATTTTGGGAGCAACAACTACCAGTGGTTTCCTATAATTCCTGATCATTTGCCTTCTAAGCAAATGGAAATATTGAGCAGGAGTGGTTGGATTTACAATGTGCATGTTGACGTCTTCACCGTCCGGACGTACTTCTGATGAGTCTGTCAACTGGAGAAAACGCTCCATTCGGCATGAGCTGTGCTCTGGTCCAGCTCCGTCATATCCATGTGGAAGAAGCATTGTTAACCCTGTCATGGTCGCCCACTTTGACTCACCAGACGAAATATAAGTGTCAATTTGAATTTGGGCTCCGTTGAAAAAATCACCAAACTGGGCCTCCCAAATTGTTAACGTGTTCGGGCTGACTGTGCTAAATCCATACTCGAATCCAAGAACTGCTTCTTCAGAGAGCAGGCTGTTAGCTATTTCTAAATGGCCGATCTGCTCATTGCAAATATGGTTAAGAGGAACGTAAATGTCTTCAGTAGTCTGATCAACAAACATTGCATGTCGGTGGGAGAATGTGCCCCTGCCAACGTCCTGCCCACTGATCCTGACATTGTATCCATTGTAAATAAGGGAACCCATTGCCAGCGCTTCAGCTGTGGCCCACTCAATACTGTCTTCATTTTCCAACTTTTCTAATCTAGCATTTATGTGGTTCTTGATTATGTTAGGATGTAGGTTGAAGTTATCTGGAGCACGAACTGAAGCCGCACCGACCAGTTTCAGCAGGTCTTTGTCAACACCAGTGTCCCAAGTTGTGACTGCATTGGAAGCTGCTGTATAGCCGGCCCACCATTTTCTTTCTGGGGGAGGAGGAATATAGTTAGTCGCATTATCAAGAGCAAGCGATAGGAAAGTGTGGTACTCTTTTTTTATGTCTTCAACTTCAGCTTCCTCCATGATACCACAAGCAACCAATTGTGAAGCGTATAAATCTGGAATTGATTTTTTACTCCCTATCATCTTGTAAAGTAGAGGGTTGGTATATGTGGGATCGTCAAGTTCATTGTGTCCCCATCGCCTGTAGCAATTTAAATCTATAAACACATTTTTATTGAACACCCTTTGATAATCACAAGCGATCCTTGTTGCTTTGACAACCGCTTCTGGATGCTCAGCATTGACATGGATGACAGGGGCAGCGATCACCTTAGCGAGATCTGACGCATAACGGGTCCCACGACCGCAATGTGGAGGAGTTGTGAAGCCCAGATGATTGTTGACAATAACGTGAACTGAACCACCAATAGAAAAATGTGGCAGGAGGCTCATCAAGAGACTTTCTGAACTTACACCCTGGCCCATGAAAGATGCGTCTCCATGGACCTGGATGTTGAGGACACGGTTGCTACCTGACGTCTTCGAACTATGGTAATCCCCGTCGCCAGTTACTTGTTGAAGAGCTCTCGTCCGTCCGAGCGACACAGGACAAACTGCTTCAAGATGTGAAGGTAGATTTGTCATCTGAACTTCAAGTTGGTGTCCATCTATATCCATTGTCGTTGTAGGACAGAGATGGCTAATTACATCACCAAGAACATTCTTATATTCAGGCGGAAACTCTGATTTGCCAATCAATTTCCTGAAGAGCAATTTAGGATCCATATTTAGTAAACCGATCAGCAAGTTCAATCGTCCTCTATGATGAGCAGCTATAACAATCTCATTCGCCTTATTATTGGCAGCTAATTGAAAATACTCTTTGAAGAATGTCATCTGACTTTCAGCTCCTTCGCAGCCGTACCGTTTCAAACTTACAAATTTTATTGCCAAGAATCGGTCTAAGACTTGAGATTTTAAAAGTTCCTTAGCAATATCTTTCTTATGTTCAGAAGGTATTTCCTGTGACACGATTTCTTCCCATTGGTTTTGGAACCAAATGCGTTCATTTTCTTCTTCGAGGTGCATGAATTCAACACCCATTTTATTAGAGTATACTTCTTCAAGTATTTTCTGCGCATCTACGAGTGAACCTTGGAAATTTCTTTGGTTCAAGAAGTGATCAGAACTGAACTGTTTGTTAAGGTCATCCACGAACCGGTTCAATTCTAGTTCAGAGACTGGATCAATCTTGGAAATCGCTACCGGGTTTATGGAGGCTTTTTTGTGGCCGTGCACTCTATAGGCGTGAGCTAGGCGATCCAACTCATTTTTGCAGTCGAGCTGTCGTGATATACTTGATGGAGTTTCCCTCAGCTTAGGAATGTGTCCATACGTGCCGGTTTTCCACTGATAACTTCGCACAGTACCCGTTACAGACTTCACCCTTGAAAACAAAGGTTTTCGCGCGCACCAGCTTAGTCGCATTTTACTCAAAGCATGCATACTGTGATTTACAAATCAAAAACGTCGAACTTTTGTTGGCAATAATTCTTGAAATATCAATAGTTAAATTGATCGAATGTAACAAAAAACTATCTACACAACAGTCGTACTGGATGTTATTATATAATTTACTCGATATCACTTCCACTCAAAGTTATCTCGGGCGTCAGAGAGTTTAGGTGGTGAGAGCCTGTGCGTTACAAGCTGTTACGTTCCACAACACTCAAGTGGGGGCTCCTTCGGTTTGGTTCATAAAAACTCCAGGCTCGCATGTAAGTGGGAGGAACAGTGGCACAAGGCCAAGGGAGATTCGGAAGTCTTTCTTCAACTGCCTATAGAACAGCCAAATCAATCAGATCTATTCATCCCATCGTCTCTCTCTGGTTTAAACAAGAACGAAAAATCAAAGATTATTACGTGCTTTTTCCCACTACAATTGCTGAAAGAGTTCGATTAAATGTATTGAGAATCTTCCAAGTATTATAACACTAGGAAATTTCCATACCAAACCCTATGTCTATATAGATACTGCTAAAAGTACAATACTGTCATTAGTTGAAATAATTTTTCAGGGAGTCGGAGACCTAATGTTGGCTGTACAATGTCTTAGATTATGTTTGTCGATTGACTCTAACCACGCTTCAGCTTTCAACAATTTAGCAGTTCTTTTACATAAGAAAGGACAAACTCAAGAAGCCATCGGGTATCTGCAAGCCGCCCAGTCAATGGGAGGTTATTTGTTCGAACCCTTCTATAATCACGCTCTTTTGTCCAAAGAGGTAACGGAAATAAATAAATAACAGTTATTATAATGAACATCTACTAAAGTACGCTTCATAATTTTTGGGTCCTTAGGGGAAAAAATTGTTACTCCTTTTTTCCAGTTGACTTTTCCCTCAACTTCACAATTTTTATGCATAAAAACTTAGTTCACCATACAATTGAATCATAGGGCAACTTGAACGACAGTGAATGTCTATAATAAAAATTATTTATTTTCAGTTCAAATATATTCACAAAAATTGTACAAGTTAAACCTTTGACACCATGCCTATAGGAGAGTAACACCTCTTCAAATATTGATAATATTTATGGTGAATAACATTTTCCAGCTAGGGGATCTCCAAACGAGCTACAACGCCATGCAAAAAGGAATCAAAGCGTATCCAAACCATGTACCATCTCAAGACATCTTGAAAGAGTTGGATAAATATTTTCAAGCGTTATAAACATTTTAGAACGCACTGAAAAATCATGGTGTAACATGTCCATCATGGAATTACTCATGAGTTTCATAAACAGGGAATTTCAAATAATTTTGCATATAGTGCCATATTTTAAACAAAATAATAAACAATTAATGCACAATGTATTCACTACCACTGTGATTTTCCCCATCCAATGACACTCTATTCTAAAATACAGCGCTGAAAAATGTAACAATAATAAAAATTTTGAACAAATTACGAACTGATGCTTCACCAGGTAATAACTGGTCTTCTCGAACGTTTGGCTTACCTAGCAACAATGTGACTAGTGGCGATGAAAGTAACTTGTCACGTCCAGTTGATGTGTTCAAGTACTCCTTGTCGAATAAGATTTTCCACCTGCGAGCGCGGAACGTAGTGCTGACTGTTTTCGCTCAAATAAAAAACTTCGCCTGAGTCTAGCTCAAGTTTTCCATAGTCTTTTAAACATCTTACCTGAAAATTGAGCAAGCACTACAGCAAAACCCGAACCTTACGTTTCAAAGATGCTAGGTAAACAAACCTCAGCCTACCTCGACGTAAAGGTCCTTTGGAGGTTGCATATCCAGCATGAGATTCAGCCCATTTCTGCCTCCAATATTTTTCATATAATTTGCCAATGCTTTACTGTACTTTGCACACCACTGAACCTGATGCAGATGGATGGAAACGGTAAGTTACATAAAATACATAAAAGCAATTTCACACCTCAAAGGTAATAAGCATACCTCAGTTTCGCTCATATTCGCTTTAATTTCAGAGGGCAGAATGCTTCCGAATTCCCATCTCATTTTTTTCAAAATTTGCAACCGATTCCACCTAGAAAAGGAACTACATTGTTCAACTATTTAAAAAAAGAGTCCATTTTACACAATTTCAGAGCTATTCTAACTACGTAACTTCTGATTCATAAATCTACTTGATTGGTCCTTGCAACGAAAAAAAAATCCTCTTACTTCTAAAATTCTATTCGCAAGTCAGGAGTCTCAGAACATTATTTGTCGTTTTGTCATTTCAATTGTCACATATGCACAGACGGCGATCTAACCTTTACAGTGTACAAGACACAATGCAAAAATTAAACTACCCTGGAAATTATTGAATTTGGTACGACCACATGGCAACTTGAAACTCAATTGTTGCATGTTGTTACACAGCTATAAGAGCAAACTCAACTTGTCAAGTGCATGTGACTCATTAAATTATCAATCCTTAACCCGTACAAACTTACTGATATGCCAGAAGACAACGTTTATTTCGCTCAAGAGCTGCCGTTCGGGCTTTTACACCAGCCAGATAGTTGTTAGTGTCTGGATCAAACGTAGAACTCCTGTAAAAAAAAAAGAAAGTAATCATAATAAATAAAATACTAAAAACTGGGTATTTATGGTCAGAAATGCGCATGATATGGGTTCTATTTACAACACTGTGTTATTCGTCATCAAGCCTGCATTGTAAGTGTAGGGTACACAGGCAATGCTTAGTCCAAGGTCTAATTATAGGAGGGACAACCCCTGCAAATGATATTACAGTGGGTTAACATTCCTTTGCATCAAAATTATGTAAGAAGACCATCATGTAAGGGGAAACTCCGTAGCAACTATGGTAATTTTAATCATTTTTATTTTTCTTAGTTTTCAATTAAAGCTAAATTTTTCATCAAATGGTACAGGTGGAGAGAGTTAATTCCAACAAATATATAACTATTTTTACCTATATATACAAAAATTCTCGAGTTCCAAATTTCTGAAAATTTTGCAAAAATACTATACGAAAGTTGTGTTGACTCGAGAGAAGCTATCAACCCCGCACAAAAATACACAAATCACAAAAATACATGTTGACAAGGTACAACTTTCCTGAAAATCTCAGACTTTTATCTTTATTGAAAAGCGAGTAAAAATCGTTAACTGATCGTTTTAAAAAAAATGCAGGGGTACCTCTTGGTTTTTTTGTGAAAAATTTTTTGTATTTGATTTAGCTCAAATTTGGCAGAATGTTAGTTTTTGATGTGTATATCAATAATAAATGCTTTATTCATCGATTCTTTCGTACTAAGTAAATTGATGAAAAGAAGTTTTAAAGTTCCATGAAAATCTAGAATTCTAGCTTCGAATTGAACATGAAACTTACATGGCATCTTCGATAAACTGGTTCAAGACTCTGCACTCTTCTAAAATGAGCCGCACCTTGTCGTCCTGAAATATTCATGGATCAGTACCATACCAAGTTTTTCTTAATAAAGTGAGCCACAAAATTAAAAGTAATCTTATCAACTCACGTCGAAAGGTGGAAACAGCTCGGACGACCTTTCCAATTCTTTAATGAGCTCGATAGCTTTATCTCCCCACATAATCTACAGGATATCGAATTAAGAGTAAGACACCTAATTAAAATGATTAAAATGATGGTAAGATGGTTCAATTACAATTCTTCACTCAACCTCGAAAAATCAACTATTGTGTTTATCAATAATTATGGCGGGAAATAAAAGTCAAACAAAACTGACTCTCAAGGTGTTACGTAGGACATAAGTAGCTTTTTGTAAAATTGAGGGAAACCCCATAGTTCTACAGTGCCCTGCGTATGCTCAATTGAGTGGAAGTGCTGGGACAGCAGAAATAAAAGACCTAGTTACCAATTTTCCTTGTCGTCACATTTTTTCATGGGTGTGAGGGGGAGAAAAACCAGGCAACTCATTCTCCGATTTTTTATTGGCTGGCCGAGCACTTTCCCCCATTCGGGCATCTCAGGGCGACGAGGAGCCGTAGGATCCACAGCCAGACAGAATTTTCCTTTTCTTTATTTCCATAAGGTGGTTATTTTTTTATTCATTTTATCATGTAATAGAAATTTATTATTTTTATCTTCTTTCTTCATCATGACCTGTCTATCCCAACGCGGGCCGTTTCTACGTATCATATTTTGCACAAATTACTTGTATTTATCAGTTTATTTTTAAAGGGGCTTTATGTCGTTTACCGTATTTATGGAAACACGTAAAAAACTTAGTTGCATACATACTTCATTACTTCAAAGTTGCTTTTTTAAATCCATAGCAATCGGTTAACACATTTCCGGTAAGTTTTCTGATTTTTAAGAATTGCCGAGTGCATTAAATTTCAATTTGAAAAAGCCAATAACACAGCCCATTTAAAAAGAAGCGGAATTTCTGACTGAAATTCCTGGTTGATCTAGGCACAAAGGTACTATGTAGACACTCATCAACTTCAATTAACTTTTTTATTAAACATAGGGACGATATATTATGTATTGATATTTTGTACATAGGTATAGACTCAAGGGTTCATGTTTAATTTCTTCCAGGAGCAAGTTGATCAGATAACAATTGCGAAATGCTTTCCCTACAAACGATAAAATAAAACAAACCATCTTTACTCCTCGTCCCTTTCGACAGCTGCCCATTTATTTACGGTTTCCTCCATCAATCTACGATGGTCATTGGGGACATTGTCCATCAGCTTTCAGAGATTGAAATCTTATTCGCGTGGAGCAGAACGTTTTTGTGAAGCTGTTTTGCTTTTATTTTGATACCTCAAACACCATTTTTTTGTCCCGTGCCAAAATTTCCTGAGGTAACAGCGTAAGTGCTCTGAACTCGAAATATGATTATGATGTCTGGATTTGTCCTCTCAACAGACACCACACGTATGAAAATTAATGAATATTGCCTTTTTAAGTACAAGGAGTACGAAAATTATAAGACTATAATTTAAAATACCTTTATTTCGATTATTTCGCATATCACACATTATATAAGAGCGACATCAATGACGAATCATGCCTATCACGTAATATAAAACTTAGAAAAGGTTTCATCCCAGCCATTGACTTATATTCTACCATTAGGTATAATAGAGTATATGCATTTGCTCTCATTAAAATATGTACAGGCACAAGATTTTTGCGATCAGGAGGATTTTGACTGCAATTTACAATTTGCTTGGCGATTAACCAATATTCGATTCAAGTCGGACTTAATTCCAACCAGAATCAGAATTATAGAGGAGTATCGAGTACTGAGTAAAAGGAAATAGCATTGACTATTCAAAATAATATTAATTCTCCAACAATGAATGAGGCACGGAATCTTCAATTCATCAAGAGATGAATAACAATGGTTACAATTTTGTAAGAAATAACATCCCCATAGGTTTTGGCCAACTCTATAGCATGCGGGAAAAGCTATAAAGAAAAGAAAATTTATTTCTCAAGGTGATGTACAAAAACTTGAAGGAAGAACCAAGAGTACATTTATGGATGCGTTCCCACTAGGTCAGATAAATGCATTGGACAAGCTTGTTATTTTTTCTTAATCATTGTCATTTCACGCATTGACAGGGTTTCCCAATAAAAATCCCTAACAGAAAAACCATTCAAATCAAATCTACAACAACGCCGACGAGTCATCTAGTTTGACTTGGGAAGACTCCAAAACTCAAGCTAGGGAGCGTTGATGAAATGTGTTAAACGCACTTTTATCCTGCCCCAATGTGAGAAAACAAAAAGAGAGCTAACAATAGAAAATGAAGTGCGTTTGTCAATGACACAAGGTGAGTTTTGATTTGTAAAAACGTTTGACTGCCCATAACTAGGAAGTTTTTTATTCTAACATAAATACTTGTGCGATGAACGAAATGTATTTGTAGTAGGATAAAACATTGTGGCTCAAAACAATAATCGAAAATTGAATATTCACGCTGAACTGCGAGTTATTGATATAACCAGAGTTATTTACAGCAGGTACAACTTGTATTAATATCAAAATTGAATCGAACGTTGCAGGTTTATGAAATAAATTGAGCAATTATGAAGACATATTACAGCCATCAAACGTACAATACAGAATTACACAATACATTATGCGTTCATCGTTATTTGGTTGAAGACGGAAATAATAACTAAGTTTAGGATAGCATGAACTGCGGATTCATTTGCAAATCTGAATGGAGAAGATAAACTGTTAACTTTTGGTCGCATACATACCCGATCACTTTTGAAATTAAGAAACGAAGAATGACCAAATTAGAACACCGATCAGGTGCTAAAACGCAGAAACAAAAGCACCAATTCGCCAAAATCCCAACAGCTAGCTAAATAGGCGGATAATTTCTTTTAAATAAACTCAATGTAGGAAATTGCGATCAATTTAATTATTTTCAACGTACAATTTATAAATCTTTGAGCAATAATCAACAAGTTGCATTGGAATGCAACGTTTATCATATACATTAGACTATCACAGTAAGCTTCACTTGGTTCGTGGATCGGAATGATCGTCGGTTCGGTTGAAAACAAAGACTACAAAAAGTTATTTTTGATTGAACTGGTTCGATCCACTAGGACGAAACAAGCATTTTTCTATAGGTACAACGAAAGTACAGAACATCCATCAGAAATCCCCAGATACTACAAAAGATCTTAGTTTGATGTAAAATAAAATCTTGGATTACAATCTCAGCTGTAGATGTGAAATGGTATTACTGCAAATTAGAAATATACCTTGTTTCGAGAGATTTCTAAGAGATCTAAACAGACTACAGCATTTCAGAAGGCAAGAAACGGACGTTAACAAAGCGTCAGCCATTTCAATAATAATTTCAAGAACCCCATCAGCAGAAGACGTAGATAATTGTTTATCGTTGCGAGCTGAGCTTCCATTTGAGGAACAAAAAGGCAGCGATCCTGAGGATAATGAAGATAGCGATGAGAGCAACGATGTCCAAAGTGAAATCCGACTTCAGCATATCCAATTCTTCGAGAGTCGTCTCGGGAGACTTGAAATGACAGTAGATCTGAAACCGAATGAAGGTATGAGTACTATAATGACCCTGAATCCAGCCTAGGCTCATGGATTCGAGAAAAATGTTGAGTATGTGGAATAGCAGTTCTAGTTCAAAAGTAATTTTATAGAATGAAAAATAATGTTACCTGGAAGCACTTGAGTTTTTCCCTTCCGAAAGAGTAAGTGGCAAGAGCTGTACCCTCAAACCCATAACGGATGTAGCTGAGGTATGTGATCCATCTGAGGTAAATGGGGATAGCGTCGAAACTAACGAAGAAGCCCGAGAAAAGTAGGAATGGAACGGACATGACGGGAGCAAGGAAAACGCCATTTTGAATGTTCATGGCAGCACCAACAACAAGACCGACAGATTGAGCAACGAACGAAATGAGAAGGCAAGCTGACACGAACATACCAAACCGAAACAGTTCAGGTGGCTGTGATGTTAAATAATAAACTATGCTGACGTACATCACGCAGAATACAGTCTAGAAAAAAATAAATTTCATAACATTAACAATCAGAAAATATTGATAAATAACATTGCTTCTAATGCAGTAGGCAGGAAACTTACCTGGAATGGAATATCCGACACAGTGATGGCCATATAGTAAGATCTGAGGGAGTACCATCTGTTGAAATTTTCTTTGATCAACACTGGCATTTCCAGAGGAACTGTGAAAAATATTGACTCATTAGAATTTTGTGGATTTGCAGATTTACAGAATGACTGGTGTCAACAACAGCAATATTTTATAGAACAAAGAGCAAGGCCAATTATTGTTTTGGGAAAAATATAGCTGATTCATTTCGGGGGAGGCAAAACAGGGCAGAGGGCATTTCTCATTAGTACAAAACATTGGTCCAAGTAAACAGGACCAAACACCAACCAAAAACAGGAGATGAAAGTCACATTCCCTTCAAGCTTTTCCAAGTAATTCAGATATAATAGTCAATTTGATGGTAACACAGACTTACACGAAAGAATGGTGATTGTCATGGATGTGTACATCAAGAAAAGCATGTTGAAAAAGAGGAATCCGAGGTTGCTGAGCACTTTAGCTCCATCGTTACCAATATCGTAGTAGAGAGCGCCGATGAGGAAACCAACGAGTATGTGAGCGAACAATCTCAAGTACATGAGAGTCTGGGGACATAAAAGATCATAGCATGAAGTTATTCAGGGGACATTTGGAGCAAGCTCCACCCAGAGCAATGCCCCAAAAGTGCCACGGATATAGATTAAAATAAATAATCTGCTGCATAATAATGGGCACTATTGGTAAAACGCACCCAATCTCTTCTAGAGAAAAGAAGTGTTCTTTTGAGTACGATCCAAAATTGGTTCCATTCAGAGGTGCCGTAACGTTTCTGTGACTTGGGAAGCGCGCCATCAATAAGTGTAGAGTTGGCCCCTGGCTTTTCTGAATCCATGCTTAGCGGTTCAATAGGAATGATAACTCCGTCAGCAGCTGAAAAAAAAAAAAATTAACCATGAGTAAAAATTTCAAACTGTGCAAGATAAAAAAGTATTTAGATCAGAAAATAGAACATACGAGGAAATGAGTTGATATCTTCTTTGGCGATGTCATTGGTAGTATAAGGGAGAACGCTTTTACTGCCGTTGATGTCTGATGACTCAGCAACAGCAAGGGGAGCTTCAGAGTTGTTTATCTTCTTATTGGCGTCGGCGTTGTTCAGATTTTCTGCCTGAGGAAATGGCTTGCCAGCCTGAATATCGCATTTTCCATTCTGAATTGCATGAACAAGCTTCTTCACGTAGTCACCATATTCTCCACATGATACCTCAATAACTGCAATAAGAAATTATCATTATTGATCTGTAAGCTTTTCAATCTGAAATATCTTGAATGAGTAAATTACTCACTAAAAGAAGCCGGATTGTGATATGAAGGGCACTTGAGTCCCAAAGTCGCCATAAATGGCACCAATTGGGTTGTTGAGCCTTGGTAGACGCACTGGCCCTCGGCAAGAGTATACAAGTGATCGAACATTTCAAAAAGCCTTGCACTCGGCTGATGTATGGTGCAAATAATTGTACGACCTCCTCTCGCCAGACATTTCAACAAGCTGATGCATTGGAAGCAAGAAGAACTGTCCAGACCGCTGTAATAAAAAAGTGTAGACCAACGCTATGATTGAACTGAAAGGATCGACAAAAAGCTCAGACAAGAAATCTACGAGTTCACAAAGGCTAGAATTATTAATGTGTGGCTTTATTTTTCTTCCTACACTTCCAGAGGCTGATAGACTCATAGAGAAAATGAAGGAATGACTTTTTACGTTGCTAGAGCCTCTCGAAAAGTATCTTAGTACTATACTCGTAAAAGGCTATCATATTACTTCTATGATCCAAGATCCGTTTATTCTATGGAGCGTTTTGGAATATTAATATATAGACGAAGGCTTCACCTGGTGGGCTCATCGAAAAACATGATGGGCGGGTTGTTAACGAGTTCAAGAGCGATAGAAAGCCTTTTCTTTTGACCGCCAGACAAATTGGCAGTCATTGTCTTGATGTGCTCCTGCAGCCCAAGGGTTTCGAGAATTTCTTGAATCTGTAAGACAGAAGAAATTTGAAGAGACGGTAGGGAAATACATTTCTAAATAAATCAAATAAGGATAAATAATTTCCCAGTGTTACAAACAGATATATAATTTATTGAGCTTGTGCGGTTTTTTTTTTGTAAATCAAAGAGACAACTAACGAACAATGAATTGCAAGATGATCTGAAACTCCAAACGAGGTGTTTTCAATGAAACGATCGTGAAATTCAACAGCCTTGGTTAGAGCTTGACAAGTGTGTAAAATGGGCGGTTGCCAAAAATGATAGAGACATAAAACGACACCACGATACGGCAAGTTCTTACCGTTGTGTCCTTCAATTGCCAGCAATAAGAGAGCTGATATTATTTACCACACATCAACAACAATGTTTACTTCAGCATAAGTGGAATATTTCAAAGCATCGCACTTGAAAATAAGAGGCTCGTTCTTTGGTTGAAGAGCTATAATTATTAATTCGGGAACCGTAAGAAGTGAATAAAAAAAAGGGAGTGAACTACCTATGTATTATGGATAATTTCTTGCCTCAAGGAAAAACATTCTGACGTTGGATTTTTTCTATTTCGGGGAAAAAATTACCACTCCAATTTTATTTAATTTTCAACTAAAGTTGAGAATTTGAGGGTATCAAATCAACGTCAGGAATTTAATATTTTGATCATAGTTGAGCACACGGCTCAATCGGTAGTTTGAATCAGTTGATTGTTTTCCACGAGATTTTCTTTCGAGATGAGTATGATTATCATATAACTACAATAAAAATGATCTTCGACTAGAATAACTGATAAATTACAGATACAAATCAATTAGAAAACCATAAAAATTAATAGCCAAACTCCTCGACTTGGTAGATAGATACATGCAGTATAGAATCTAATAAAAAGAGAAGTCCAGCACATCTTTTGAACCCAATGAACTTACCACTTTAGCTTTTTCCTGCTTGTCGACTTGATTGCCCAGTTTTAGGGCGGTCGCAACATTCATAGCTTCTTCGACGGACAGGTTCGCATGAAGCTGGTTATCTTGCATGATGTAAGCCGAGAGTTTAGCAAACTGGGACAGATCCCTCTCCGTTCCATTGATCGTGATCGATCCTTCCATACCGGACGTTCTATGAAACGATTCAACAATAACGTTGAAAGATTACTAACCTCCACTCTGAATTGAAAAATCAATGGATGGAATAATTTAAAGACATTTTCCTAAAACGCAATACCGTATGGAAATTGTCACTTTTGGCATAAGCCGAGCTATTTTTTTCAATGTATTTCTGTACCATCATGAAATTCAAATAGTTCAGATTCAAAGCTGCCTATAAATAATGTAAACGGTTCTAAACTCACTTGTAGCCAGTAAGAATGTTAAGGAGAGTAGATTTTCCAGCCCCCGAGGGGCCCATGATGGCCGTGAGTTCGCCAGATTTGAGCCTTCCACTAACTGATTTCAAAATAAGTTTCGAACCTGCAACAAAAATACAATCGCTGTTATTTATTCGGCAGCAATGAATTGAGGCACCGTGTAATTGATAGTTTTCTGCCGCAGCAAAGTCGTTTCGGAAATCGCATTCCTCGTCAGGGTTCTAAAACTTCCTGCAAGTTCGAATAATCGTCTGCAATCAAGTTCGCCCGGCTCCTTGCTGACCTTCAGTCATCCGACGCGTTTTGTATAATTAGCCTTCAGGCAGCGATTTTCAAGTACGACAATTTACTGAACGAAAAAATGGCTTCAATATTTTCAGAAATTTAGACGTAGATTTCGATACATTTAAATGACTTGGCCTATTTCTGGTAAACCTCTCTAACTCTGGTTCAATCCTGAACGCGAACTACTGTAATTTGTCATTAAGTAATTTACAAACAAATTGAAATAAATATGGGCCTTTTTATAGCGAAATTATCTATCAATATACTACTTCATCAGATACAATAAAAATGAATTTATCTGAATGAGTATTAATTGCAGCAACAACATTGTGAAATCTGTTACGTAAAATTATTGGATCACATTCACGTTGCTGGATCATTAATACCGCGGTTTTGAGATTAGGAAGCATCCAGTGGTTAAGCGGTTTGATAGGCATCGGGGCCACGGCCTGTCTCGCTGCCCTCCAGTATGACACATTTCAAGGATTCCACTCCTAAACTGGACCAGGATTAACGATTTGATCCTTGAAGGGATAGACAATGAGAATCGCTCTCAGAGCACTCCGAAATTACTTGCGCAACTACATTGGACGATAATGACCAGAGTTAATATGTATTCAGCAAAACATCCAGCAGTAGTGAATTCCAATAAGCCTATGGACCTGGATATCCACTGAGTAACACTGACATCGGGTCGTAATTTTAAATGCGGTAGGTCCTATCACATGGACCTATAATCCTGAGAATGCCCGAATGGGCGAAAGTGCTCGGCAAAGTAAAGGGAAGTAACGGTTGTCTCCCCTCAACGTACTAACAGTGGAAGAGGAGATTTGAGTTAGATCCGAGTCGTTCAAAAAAAATTACGCATGCAGTAGAATAGCATGAAGTCGAATAGGAAAAACCCATTGTTCGCTTTGAGGCCAACGCACCTACAGTTAGAAGTCATTATTCCCCCAACCTAATAAACGGCAATTATATGCCATCTTCGAGGCTCGTAGAAAAACAAGCTCTTCATTATTTGCAACCTAGCGTCGAAGCCGCCGATTTTTTGCACGCTCATAAACTTAATTCGCATCGTCTTCCCATTAAGCCATTAGGAAATTGCGCCCGTCGAAAAAGATTCCCTCAAATGAGGTTGAAGTATTGCGATTCAAAGATGAATAGTATGACGACGAGAAGAGACAATCCCCATTTGCAGGTCATTAGCACAGTTTATAACCATAAATTGATTTATAGCGTAGAACCGGAATATGAGCCAAATTGTTTTTGATTTTCACATTCACCACACGCTAACGATAGAGAGCAATATCGGCAGTTTCTCAAACGAATTAACAATTGGGAAATACAACTTTGAATGCCCGTCAATTACCGAATTGGATATAATAAATAGAGTTTCAAATGAGATGGAGATTAAACTTATCAAGAAGAGGTATTATGGCGCGATTTATGGATCTAATAGCCATTTAACGTTTCACATCGGGGTACGGATGGGTGGTATACTTCGTCACCGTTTCCTGTTCTAAGTAGGTACTCTCCATCTCTTGATTCGATGAAGTGTTATACACGATGGAAGTGCTTAGTATAAAAAAAAAAAAAAAACGGGTTTTCATCTACTTAATGTCTATTCAGAAATGAATATAGCATAATAGTTAACATTTCAGCTGGTATAAATCGTGGATAATAAGATTTCACCTAAAAAATCAGCCAGTGTGTGAATGACATCAATTACTACAAAATGTCGAATAGCTACTCATACCAGATGCCTTGTAGCTTATTGTGCACTTTCCACAACAGCACTGGAGGGAAACGACTAGAAAGCCTGGCTATTACTTCACTTCCAAAAGGTTGCTAAGGTACTTCTTTTGGCTGACAACTAAGGAGGTTCACGATCCCGTCGGCCATGACCGAAACCACCGGTTCTCTAGGGCTTCCATTCTCGTACATTTCAGCAGTTTTCTCGCTTTCGCAAGAATCCAGAAAATGTACCCATTCATTAACAGATATATACCAACAAAGGAATGGTATTTTCACGATAAAACGTTCATTACTATCATAATGAAACAAGTCATCTTCCAAAATGCATCAAAGGCCAAGTTCATTCAAATGTTTACAGAAACTAGATAAAGAAAAACTAGAACTAGTGGACTCTTTTCTACCGTTGATTAATTTTCAGGCGCCAACAGTAAGGCAAGTTCATAGTTAAAAAACCAGTGGTGTGCATAGATCACACAGTACTTCCATGTTTGAGTCGGTAACTGGTATAACCAATTATAAAATCGAGAAAATCGTACGAAGGCCGAAACGTGACCCTAGCTGTAAAGATCAGGCGTCATTCACTCGCCATTACAAATATTTAATACCTCTAGCGTCAAACGTATTGATTTTTGCACCCTGTAAAAAGCTCAACAGCGATAAACGGCGTAGGGCGGAAGTACGGTATGTGATCAAAACAAAACAAAACATGGTCGTTGTAGGTCACATTTAAAGCAAAGAGACCCGAAAAGTTACAAAAGCGCTAAGTGAAATAACTGAAATTGCGTTTAACGAGGAAGTACTGCAGGTGACCCCGATAATAAAAATCAAGCAACATTCAACTGTCATAAAGAAAAATTTAAAGTCTAAAGTATATTCACTCTTGTGGTCTATAAAAATCTCTAATGCAAAAAAACGGCATAAGGCGGAAGTACTGTGTGTTATCCAAACTATACAAAACAAGTTCTGTGAACGTGGTCAGAGTTGGTCAAATATATATAGCAAATAGCCCCAAAAATTACAGTAACTGAAAATGCGTTTTGCGAGGAAGTACTGCAGGTGACCCCAATAATAAAAAACAAGCAATATTCAGCTGTCATATAGAAAATTTAAAGTCTAATGTATATTCACTCTGGCGGTCTATTAAAAACTCAAAAGTTAAAAAATGGCATAAAGCGGAAGTACTGTGTGTTACTCAAACCATACAAAACAAGTTTTGTGAACGAGGTAAAAGTTGGTCATATTTATAGCAAAGAGACCCTAAAAGTACAATAACGCTTAATAAAATAACTGAAAATGGTTTTACGAGGAAGTACTGCAGGTGACCCCAATAATAAAAATCAAGCAATATTAGGCTGTCATATAGAAAATTCAAAGTCTAATGTATATTCACTCTTGCGGTCTATTAAATCTCAAAAGTTAAAAAAAGGCATAATGCGGAAGTACTGTGTGTTATCCAAACTATGCAAAACAAGTTTTGTGAACGAGGTCAAAGTTGGTCATATTTAAAGCAAAGAAACCCAGAAAATACAAATTAAACAACTGAAAATGCGTTTTACGAGGAGGTACTGCATGTGACCCCAATAATAAAAATCAAGCGATATTCGACTGTCAAATAGAAAAATTTTAAGTCCTCCAGCGTTCAAATATATTCATTTTTGTGGTCTATAAAAATCAAAATGTAGCAAATGTGCAAATAACGCGGATGTACTGCATGTGACCCATTTGATAAAAATCAGGCATCATTCAATCGCCAACCCCAACATTTTAAGACCTCAAACATTCAAATACATTGAGTTTTGCGGCCTGTAAAAATCAAAATACAAAACATGCACTTGTGAAATCGTGAAAAACGCTCATAATGTGGAGGCATTGTATGTGACCCACTATACAAAAAATCTAGTGTTTTCTGCTGGCCATAACCGACATTTCAAGCCCTCAAACGTAGAAAAATATTGACTCTCATAGCCTGTAAAAATCGAAACAGAAAAAACTTTGAACGCTTATATCTCGGAAGTACTGTGTGTAATTCAAAATCCGGAAAAACCTAATTTTGCACAATCACTGGGAAAACATTCCCTTAAAATTTCAAAGGGTTTCATCCATTTTTCAGGGAGATATGGCGATTTATGTCAGTTTGTGACCACAGACAGACGGACAGACGGACAGACGGACAGACGGACAGACGGACAGACGGACAGACGGACAGACAGACACACAGACACACAGACACACAGACACTTGTTCAGAAAGTGTTTCTGAGTATACTACTATGAAAATTTCTTCCATCAGGACCTCGGTTCCGAATTCGACTTTTCAGACGATCTCAATACTTCCATTTACTACGTAAACATGGAAGTAACAAGCTGGCCTTCGGACCCACAAAACTATCCGATCGAACAACAATTACGAGAATATTCAATAGTACGAAAGACCATCAGTGGTAATCGATTTCATATTCCTAAAATTGTTTTTCCACCAAAAAACGTCACTTATTAAAAGGCTGGGAACCGGCGAGAATATAATTGGGCTCGAACTCAAGGCCACTCGAGACGAACAACACGACTGAACGGCGAGAATAAAGCAGGAAAATAGCTTCGCGTGCGTGGAACTCCAGAAAACCGGATTGCGCACAGAAATAAAACGATTCACATCAGCGAAAAAATATTCCCAGAACTTGGCGAACCTGAGGAGCAATGAAGGCGAGCGTCAAAAATTGACGAATCTTGAATTTTACATTCCCAGCGCAACTTTTCAACAGAAAACTTAATACACCGTGTCCTGTGATTCGTGAGAGAGCAGACAAGAAGAGGAGGTAAACTAAAGTATAATATCGTTTTCAAATTGCTCGGAATAATCCAGGGGAAATTTCGGCCAATAGGAAGGTGAAGCTTTAGCTTCTCCGGATTCTCCACTCACTATCTCACTGGTACCTTTTATCCAGTAATTACCGACTAGATAGAAACAAGTGTGGAAATTGGAGAGCTACCCGGATTCAAGGTTTTCCGGTGTCATTAGATCGCCCCTTCCGGAGACAAATACTCAGAGACTATTACAAAGCTACGTTGTAATGGCCGAGAACAATAATCGCGATAGATTAAGAAGCAATCGAAAACAAATGTTAACACACCTTTTGGCAATTTCCTGTAAGGTATTTTCGATTTGTCCCCATTATAGCTGGAAGAATTTTTCCATCTCTTCATATAGTATAGTAGAGACAAAATATTTTGTATTCAAAGTTTTGTAATTCCCTTTGAACAGAAAGTGTTTTAAAACGGCAAACATTTAAAAAAAAATCAGTTTTCGAATTCGGAAGAATTTGACTTTAATCGCCCAAGTATCCACCTCGAATACTTGACCATTCCTCAAAATTCCTCATGAGATAATACGTCGAGCGTTTTTGACCCAGTGATCTTTGGTACGCTCGACGATTTCGTGAGAATAGATTACCAGTGAGCAGATAAGATTACCACGCGTTTTACTTAATATAAAAGAATGAAACGGGATTAAACCGCGGCTTTTCACTTTTAAACTATGAGCAAATTGTTGCGTCAAGTGTTTCAATAATGATCAAACAAACATTTTCCTAATAAAACTCATTCTGTTCAGTTGGCATTTTACCAAGGAATCATCAATTAAAATCCATTCAAGCTGACGGAACGTCATGGGAATTGATAATGCATAATTATGTATCTGTCACCCAAGTAACGGATAACCTGTCTTGGAAATCCCTTCGCACTAATGATACTTCCATTGCCATTCTCTGAAGACAATCTCCATCAGAAGAAGCCTGGAGCGGTCAAACATTTCTTGCCGGCGAAAACTCAAATCATCATTGAGATATCGGAATCGAATTGGAATGAAAATAAGGTGTCTTTGCAATTGAAGCGTTAAATTGAGTAAATATAATACAGACAACTAGATAGATATATAGAAAAGAATAGACAACTTTATTACAAAACTATCCACAGACGAAGTCAGTTAAAAAACTAAGTGAAAATTTAGTTTTGAAAAATTATAGGCAGGTAAGTTGAAAATTTAAAGTACCCAGTACCAATGAAATGGCACGACGTATCTCAATTTGAAACGAAGGAACCTCGCCACCGAGGCTACGATCGATAGCAAAATGCAAATGTCACGCTGCTCAAGCCATACGAATGAGTGAATGAGGCGCTTCCGTGTCAAGGCAATCGGAATCATCGAAAACCTGATGTCTCAGCAGATGTGTTTGGTTCGAGAACAAATTGTGAATCATCATTTCTGCACGAATGCGGCTAGCGAAATACACCACGGTAATGTATATTCGTAATTATTGCAGAAGAATATTACTGCACGACCAATGAAATTTTAATTTACAAGTTTTTTCCTTCCATGTTTACGTGATCGTTTGAAACGTTGAATTGTTGAATTTGGAAGAAATTTTTTTTCTGTACTCGGCACAAACACTTCCTGAACAAGTGCCCGTGTGTCGGTGATGAAAAAAGACATAAATCGTTATATCTCCGCGAGAAAATGCATGAAAATAATGAAATTTTCAGAGAATGTTTTCCTTGTAAATGTGCACGATTAGCCGTTTCTGGATTTTGGATAACACACAGCACTGTTCCAAGTTCTTCTGATTTGATTTTTACAGGCTATAAGAGACAATATTTTTAAACGTTTGTGGTCTTAGAATGTTCATTATAGCAAGCAGATGATGCTTGATTTTTTGAGTATCGGGTCAAAAACTGTACCTTTACGTTATAGATTTTTTTCACGATTTCGCTAGAGCGTATTTTATATTTTAATTTTTACAGGCCGCAAAAATCAATATATTTGAAAGCTCAAGGTCTTGAAATGTTTGGGACGGCGATTGAATGGAGTCTAATTTTTATCACGCGTTGTATGCATATTGACTATATATTTTTTTTTTTTCAGACTGCAAAAATGATTATAATATTTAAACTCTGGGGACTTGAATGTTTATTTATGTCAGATGAATGTCATTTGATTTGCATTATTGGTGTCACACCATAGTTCTTAGTAATTGGCATTTTCAGTTATTTTTATTTGTTTTATATATTTTAGTCTCCTTGCCATTTCACAAAACTTGTTTTGTATCGATTGGATCACACACTATAGTTCTGGCTCGTGCTGTTCATTGACTATTTCGATTATTTATTATAGGCAGCGAAAAAATCAATATTTTTTACGCAGGAGGTTCATAAAAATGATCCCATTTTACAAAACTTGGCTTCTGTGTAGTTTAGGCTCACATACTGCACTTTCGCATTATTGACCTAATTCGTGCGGTTTTCTAATTTCGGGTTCTCCTAGCTAGTTTTTCAATAACAGTTGTAGAATAATAACTTTGCGGCCTTAGTACAAGCGATTATATAATTGGTATTATCTGTTACCCACTCAAACATGGAAGTACTGTGTGATCCTTGCACACCACAGGTTTAATAAGGTCGATGTATTTTTTACTTCATTAGAGTTCCGAATGCCTTTTTGTTAACAAGTGTATGAATATTTCTTTCGCTTGATGGCCAGAGGCCGGTGGCATCATACCAGCGGTTGTAAGTGAATCGAAGCGAAGCCCCAGGCACCATTACGGAATTACTAGCCCACAGATAAGTACAAAGGAGGGGTAGAAATAATAGCATTGCAGCGTAGGTTCTGCTAGCTCGATCGAGCCTTGATAAGCAATAATTTCACGTTTCATGTGACGGCTTCGCCATACGCACGGACCAGGCAAGCTTTCGTTCAACTCGATTCTACTGGAAGGTACTAACTGCCTAGCCAAACGATCTGTAACACTATGAAAGTAAGAAGCTTACGATTGCTGAAGAAGTGGGGACCATGTGAAATCAGCGGTATTCAGTTTGTAAAGTACAACTGCAGCTATTTATAAATTAAAAAAAAAAAAAAAAACTTCTTTAGTGTTAGTATTCAATGTTGACGTATTATACGAACTAAATGAAGAAATAGATTATGAATTTTCAACTTTCATAGAAAAATAAAACATTTTTGGAAAAAATAAGAGCATTCTGGAACAGTATAGCCGTACATTCTAGTTGCTTGTACAGTGAACAATTTAATACAAAAGAATCTGTTCGGAGATCGGAATTCTCAAGTTCCAACAAACGTCTTTAGCCAATGACGTCAATTCGTCTTCGGATTGTATAGTGGACGTGCGGGGAATCGAAGATGTTCGACGCTTGTAAGACCCTTAATTAATGGGAAGAGGAAACGATCATTATTCACATCCGGTTATAGAAAAAAGTTAGCGATGGCAAGAAGTTGAAACGTCATTACGAATTCGGGAAACGAAAAACACTGCAATAATTACAGATTATTGAAGAAAAACAAGAGTGCTCACTGCTGCTAACTTGAACATGTTACACTAGAAATTCACGATAGTAATAGGTATCTAGTGAAAGAAGTTCAACGGCACGCAATTTGCCTGGGTCTATTTCAAATGAATGAACAACGGCCTATTGCAAATATAACAAAAATACAGACTATTTCCCAAATAAAAAAATCCTAATCGATAACAGAGCCGGAAAAAAGGGGATTGAGAAAAAATCAAGAAGAGGTTTTTTTTGGTGAAGAAACTAGTGGATATGAGTGGAAGGTCGACTGGATGTCGCAACGACTCGACCGCGGTCGGTCATGGCACAACCCGATTCACTTCAAACAGATACCGTTGAAGAACTGTATAGGTAATGACAAAATACAAGAAAACATCCAAGTCGTCTGGTCGAGAGCTAAAGGTAATTACCGTTTGCATTACACTACAATTCTACGCAGCTTCTACTTTATCCAGGGAAAAGAAAAATTAGACACGTATCTATAATTAATTGGCTGACGAATTAGGATACCTACTTGGTTATCGTGCGAGAATAGGGTCTAAACATTATGATAGGTGGTGAGGGGGTGTCACTAGAACGAATTCCATTGAAAAATTAGAATTGAAAAAAGGAGTAACTGGTCAGCCAGAAGGCAAAAATTGAAATTCCGGTAACCAGGGAACACTGAGTGTTCCCCTGAGTGTGAATACAGTGAGTGTTCATTGCGAGGGATCACTTTTATTCTAAGCCATTTTTTTTTTTGTGAATTCTACCCATTTCGAGGCTGATTATATCGTATAATAAAACTTTCATACGTTCCAACAGGAGCTAAAATTTTCATTAGTCGCACGTACTAGACGATTTCAACGTTTGGCTCCTATTCTTACCACACAAGACACATAGGTGGTTTTGTTACTAGGTGAAACACAAAGTAACATGCTAGGCATTTTAAATTGCCCCAAGACTCAGACATTCATTGCTCCATAATTGTAACCAAACTAGTTAGTAGAATGTTATCAGCACAATAACGAGACCTTTGACTGATAAAAAATAATACTCAAGGTATCAAATGCGAATTGTGACAAGCGAGATTGCCTTTGAGCATCATCTAATCAATACGAATGGAGCAATTAGCATGTAATCTGACCGGCCTTGAGAGGATTCCGTATCGTGAAATATCAAACATTTTGAAACCATTAGGATCCAGTTAAAATAACTCAATTTAGAACGACACTTTTGAGCTACTGCGTACAATAGCAGACGGAGAAGGTTTCTGCAAGTAATAATACCCAGAATGATATATTAGATAAATTAAATCAAGCAAATTGATTAGTGTTGGCCAATTAGAGACGATCAATGGCAAAACAGAAGTTCACACACAGCCAGTATAAAAGTAGCAGACGAACGTTCATTAGGTTGAATATAATTTCTTGTCAAATCCTCCGCGATTGAACGAAATCTCACTCATAATTAGCATTCAACATTGACATGCAGCCACAATTCTCTCTAATTGGAGAGAATCAATGCCAGGAAATTGTCAACCATACGATGACGCATCCCAATCATTCCTCAGACACATTCCAAATTGAAGTACACGCTTCTCATGAAGGAAACTTCAAGGTGAAAATATCACGTGCGTCACCACGAGGATAATCTTAATCATGCAAATGGCCGAACATCCATCGACTGTTGCGAACTCCTCAGAAGAGTAATGCGTTACTAACGGAAAACCGCAAGTTTGCCAGTGTTCGAATACTAGTCGGTTTTTCGTTTGGCAATTGGGTTCATTGAACTCGAAGCAAAATCAAAGTTAACCGCAATCGGTTTTGCTCTCGGCGGACTAAGGTTGACTTGAATGTGTTCAAACAATGAAATGCGCAAAGAGGAAACCAAGTTCTTGGTATCAATGAATTTATTCGAACGTTAATCATTTTCATTTTAATCCAAACTGACACTGTGTCATTTACTGTGGTATAAATTTTGCTCTAAAACTGATTTCAATTCGTGGTTTCCATAGGCTTCTAACGTACAGTATCAATAATTATGATACTGTTGTAGAAGTTGTTGAAAAAGGCTCAAATTTTGTCGTTCTCGCGGATTGCAGAACGAAAAACAACGACGCAAAGTTTCATCAAGATAAGCCAGACATTCACTATCTTCATCAATAAGAAAGAGATAAAAATCGAACCGAAACCACTCGTATACAACCCTCACTGCAACGAGAACGGAAAAGTTACGAAACAGCCGAGGCCAGACATACATAAAGGTGAGGTAAGAATTTCTCTTCTGTACAGCGGCTCTGTCAGTTTCAGCGTTGGATACACATCCGTACGCTTTCCCTACAGCGAGGAAGTTTGTCAAAGGCAAACAACGGTGAGGCCGATAGAAAAAGGCCAATTTATAATCTAAAATGGCAACACTAGTTCTTTTATTTTGCGAAATATTTGAAGAGCCTTTTTTTGTCGAAATTCAAGAGGGAAACATTCGTTGCATGGAATAAAGAGAGAGTCAAATACTATTTTTTATTGCGAAATCGCAAGAACTGTGACGTGAGCACGTATTAGCCATGAGCGGAAATTCAAAAACCCATTACTGTTATTTAAATGTTGATGCATAATGGGAATATAGATTTTCACGGATTTTTATCAACGATTATTAGAGTTGGATTATTTTCATAATTCAGTTAACTTGGAAAATCAGCTAACAACAAACGATTCTTTTCTTTTGTGCATTGGAAACAGATTTAAAAGGAAATTCGCGGGGAGGAAATATCAAATTTAAGAAACGGGTTTTCAAGTTCCCATACTGTTTTTCCTGAGTGACAGAAAAACGGGTTTAACTTTTCCTTTGAACGCACATAACGCGACGAGGAGTTAACCAACTAATTTTCCACTGCTATTTTTCCCGATCAAACAAATACTTCCTTTGTCGTGAAGTTATATATTTTCCGTATTTATAAACTGTTGCTCTAACGACTCGTTAGAAGAGAAACGTTAACTCCGTGTCAATGAAGCCAGTCGCGACTGAAAATCAAAGCGTTGGTTAATTCGAATGACGGTCGTGGGATCATCGGTTGAGAACAATAGGCATTCGAATATCTGGTTGATTTGTCAACAGAACGCGATATCCTGATTGTTCAGACAACCTGACCGTTCAGATCTGGGACGTTTTTACTGAGGTCAACAAAAATACATCGTAACAATTGTACACCATTCGAGAATTATGTAGCATGGTTCTAATATAGAACCAAATCAGTTTCAGTGATATGTTACGGTAAAACAATGATCGAATTTCTGAGTTGTGTTTTCAGTCGTATTATCGGTAGATGAAGGGTGTTTGTCGCTAATAATGTAACAGGAAATCCGCCACGAAAGGTGGCCAGTGTGTCGACACATATGACACGCAATAGATCCTCTAGCATTTGAAAACGACATGATGAATATTTTAGTTCGATCGGATGGCGTACGTTAGCACAGTTCAAGAAAAGTGCTTCACAAACCACGCGATACAGAACCGCACGCTAAGGTGTGTTGTCCTTCGTCGAGGACAAAGTAATCGCTATGTATTGGAACAAAAAAATAACTATTTGAACTAAATTATACTCAATCCCGACGCATTAACAGTACATCTATGGATACAAAAAGAGAAAGAAATTGATGATAGGTAAAATTAGTTTGTAATCCATGTTAAAAACGATACGGTTGAAAATGTATTAAAATGACGTAAGTTATCTGTATTTAAATTTCTTAAAAGTACGCTACAAATGTTTTGTAGAGTATAGCAGATATGTTATCTACTATACACTATAAAAAGGGTCATAGGGAGAACTAAACGGAAACCTGAATACAAGCTTCATAGCTTTGAAGGCCACCACCTTGAGGCTTCAGCAAATATTGATAATTCCAGTCATGCAGGCATAACGAATCGCGGCCAGGAGCCAATAACTCCCTTACAAGCAAATATTCAACCAGGATGATTGTAGCCAATATATTAATGAATGGTGATTAGTAGGTTGGTGGTTGGAGAAAATACGAGGACATGGTCTCGTCGAAAAAAAATTAGCATTGTTCTAACTCGGAACGACGGCTCTACTAAATAACTTGCTCAGGTGGAATCAACAAATGAAACAATAAAACTAATTTATATTTAAGCCAAACATAGTCGTGGCTAAAAAAAATGCGGAAAAACATAGGGATTCGCAGAAAAGGTATTAAAAAATAGCAAAACGTGGTTCTGCTGCTCTTTCAGAGACAGTTTCGAGTATACCAACTGTGAGGCATTAAATTCGGGTAACTTTGGTTACTAATAATAATAATATAGCTGGAATAATTTAAGGGTGGTCACGGCTGGGACGAAAATTATTTCCAAAATAAGATTTGGATAAAGTTATTTCTTAAGATGTCCCATACCTAGATGTAGTCTGGAATACCTGAACTGGAAAACACCGCACTCACAACCCTCGGTCAACCGTCATCAATTAGCCTTCGATCGAACCTTGAATCACAAAATCAGTACCTCCAAACGGCGAGCATTCGATTGGAATGGGAAAGCGATAAATACTAGGAAGAGTGTTTGCGATCAAAGACCAACAAACAATTACGCAAACAAGATAACCATTGAAGGTGATCGTTGAGAAACTGGGGAACGTGGCCAGAGTTGTTTTCTACAAAAACCGCGGTAGAATTAAGGCGAATGTCCTCAGGCACGTAGTGATATTCCAAGATAAAGGATAGCGCCACCGTCGTTTCATTTTATTTCAACCATTTCTCAGCGACCCAACGTCGGATTTGAAAATTGAAAAATTATCAATACTCAGGAGATAAAACTTAATGAGGGTATCATAACAAATTTTAATTTTTTTGAGTTAAAAAAAATTTTTTTTTGGAAAATGGTTTTTTAAAATATTTTGCGAAGAGTTATTGAAAAAAACGTGTACAGCCCGGGTGTGGGATTTAATTGAGAGTAAATAAATCGAAAAATCGAGAAATTTCGACGGAAAATAGGCCCCTAATCCGGTTTCTACGAAAACGAGTCAGCAGCGAAATTGTGCAGCAAGGTAAGCTCGCCTTACGAACAGCCCGACGTTGGAAGAAGAAGATGATGGGGAGCGGAAGGGTGGGCGCGGCGTTGCCACATCGGTCTACATTAGGTTAGCAACTAGCTAATACAGCGTCCGGAAATTGCAACATCGCAATCCGATGCCGCTGAAAGACTCATAAAGAGCTTATTACGGAAGTCAGATGGAATTCTTTTTCGGGACGTCAATTGCCGCCGCATCCGAAGTAGCTGAAGTGATTCATAGTTTTTCTTTTGTGTCGGTTCATCGTAGTAAAATAATTGTAAACAAGTAAATAATTACCTATATTAAAAACTATGCAAAAATTATATAAAAAATTATAAAATATATATAAACTACAAAACTACCTAGGTATCTATAAAAACTATAAAATTATATTTTAAAAAATAATTGTAAACGAGTAAAATAATTGTCAACATTATGTTTATATTGTTGAATTATGTTTATTGTTTTGCAGTTACCTAATAAGAGTACCTATAATTATTTTGGCACCTATTATACATCACACTTCACAACTGAGAAAGTGGGACTTTGTAACCAAATTTTGATCATAGTGTCGTTAAATAGAGACAACTTCATCGGATGAATAAGTCTTATTTTTTAATTTAGCCTTTATTAAAATTTTATTGCACTTTAAAATTTTATGACTCCGTTTTTGGCGTTTTTTGCACGTTTTTCGCTAATAACTTTTGAACCAACCAGTTTTACAGTATATTACTCAGAGGGCAGAAATAGCTATAAAAATCTAACAATTTGGTGTAATTAATTATATTTTTATGTTATGCCCCCGCCGAGCTTTTCTCGCTCGAAGAAAACCGAAAACACTTTTTTTGTTACATAAAAACATAAGCGGATATGCTATACCTCGAAAACAAAATATAATCACCGCCCTGTTATCCTTGTTATTTTTTAACTATTCTAGATTAAATTTTCTCAATTAGCTTACACAGAAATTATTCTTTCAAAATTCGCGCACGTTATGAAAAAAAATTTAAAGTTAAAACTCCGAAAGTACGAAAAACCGAAAAAATTGAAAAAACATTTATTAATTGTTTGAATTTGATAATTTTCACTTTAAATTCGAATTCTACGTCTGACTTCCTGTAGGAATCATTAATTAATCAAATTTGAACAGTTCTGTAAGTATTTGCAACGGATTTTCAAAGTTTACAGACATAAAGACGGTGGAATACTAAAACGAGAAAAATCAATCGTTGTCGTCAAATTTCCGTCGTTTTGACATAAATTCGGAATCAGCGTTACATTTCCTACAAGAGTGAGGAATAAATTGATATCGAACAGTACTGTGTGTTAGTATTAGCAACCTATTTTCAGGGTTGAAATACATTTAAGTTTCGGAACACTAAAAATTGAAAGAACTTATTGTTATCGTCAAATATCCGCCGTTTTGACGTGAAATTCAGATTCAGCGTTCAATTTCCAATGAGATTAGCTTCCAAAATCGCTTAAAAACAAAAATTCAATTTTTTACTCTTACCAATGCCAGTGGAGCTCGAAATTACGACAGGTGAAAAACTCAATTTACGGAAAATAATTTTTGTGGCGCTGTTTAAATTTTTTTCACCATATTTTTTCTATGTACGTGTGTAAGGCATCTAAACGATGACTGCTGCGTAATAAAACAATTGATTCACATAAATATTGACCCCGAAAATCACGGTTAAAGTCCAATCTTCGAGCTTTCAAAAACCGATTTCTTTGGACCACTTGCAGATTTTTCCGAAAATTAAAAAAAATCCCAGAAATAATCTCGGTAAGATACAACTTTCCTGAAAACTCCAGATTTTTATCTTTATTGAAAGACGAGTAAAAAATCGTTAGCTGATAGGTTTAAAAAAATCGTACCCCAGGGATTTTTTGCAAAAAATTTTTTGAAATTGATTTTGCTCAAATTCAGCATAATGATAGTTGATGATGTGTATATCAATAATATATGGTTCATTCTTTGCTTCTTTCGCACTAAATGGATGAAAAGAATGTATGATGTTGAAAAATGTGATCTTTTCGTGTATATTCCACTATTATAAATTAACCGATTAACTATTGTTGACTTGCGAGTTTTTTTTCTTGTTTTTTTTTTTCTTGGTATGTGTTGTCCGCTGGCATTCAGCTCCTGTAAGTCCAATCGGGTTACTTTCTTTTTTTTTTGAAAGGTTTACTATCCAGGTAGATCTCATAATTTTTTCAATTGAGTCCATCCAGTAGTTACGTCCTCAGAAGCGGAGAAATGCCGGAAAGCGTGATTTTCGCGAAAAAAAGGAAGTTTTGAATTTGCTAGCTTAGAACTTCTAGAAAAATTGCTAAATTGTTTTGTTTTTTATGTCAATTTATCATCATTTATCTGCGTATGAGAGCCTAGCTCCAATTTTTGTTCAACAAACTGATATGGCGTGTAGAGAAGAAAGTGTAACCAAAAACGTGATGCCGATTTTCACTTTATTGAGGTTTTTCGAGTAACGTTCCCAACCACGTGGAAAAAAAATATGAACACTATTGCATTCGGAAGTATACTTAGCAAGAGCTTTCCAACGATGGTTACGAATCATATTTGGCATAAAAAGGGAGCAATCGATGTTTTTATGAACCTATGTTTGAGACATCATAACTTCTAAACAAAGACTGGGGTTTTTTTTTCAAAGTTTTAAACCCAAATTGTT
Organism: Tupiocoris notatus; assembly: GCA_037159825.1. Taxonomy (NCBI): domain Eukaryota; kingdom Metazoa; phylum Arthropoda; class Insecta; order Hemiptera; family Miridae; genus Tupiocoris; species Tupiocoris notatus. The sequence continues at coordinate 153,876 of JASJUZ010000485.1, forward strand.
AAAATTTAAGTCTAGTTTACGTGATCAAAGTTTGGTATTAATTTGACTAAAAGTAGATACTTTTAGTAGTAAGTAAGTAACAAAAACACAATAAAGAAAGCTTGGGCAAATTTTGTGAAGAGAGCTGTCCATAATTGTAAGACACTAAAAAGAGAAAAATAAAAAAGTTAAAGAAATAATAAACCCGACTTCAAAATCATCAGCCTATAAAAGAAACTCTGAAAAATAAAAAAATAACAAAAATGTCTCAACTTCGCAGCAACTCAACCACCAACTACACATTTTAAGGACTACTTTACCACTCGTATTGACCTGATCACTTCCTGATTGATTGGATCACCTCCCCAAATAATATAAAAAGTACTGTTTTTTTGGGGTCTCTCTGGCAAAACGACTACCCGATGGTAACAAATAAATATGAGTACATAATAATTTAGTAGGTGCCAAGTAATAAGACTGGGTCTGGATTCGAAGACTCATAGAGAAATCTTAAATGGTTTTTAGGAAAAGTCCTAAATAGTCATCGTACAATTGATATTATTACGAATCGGCTCTCATGAATGCTGAATAATTACTCTGTTCAAATATCATGAAAACTGATGATAGTTATAATAGTCTTACTAATGCGGATTCTATAGGTTTCTCGAAGAAATTATAACAGAGGCGCCGAATCCAAAAAATGATCAATCTGGAGGCGATTCAGGAGTGAAAGGAAAGTCTTTTAATCATTTGGGAAATGAGAAATAGTCATTTTTATATTATTAGGGGAGGTGATCCAATCAATTAGGAAGTGATCAGGTCAATACGAGTGGTAAAGTAGTCCTTAAAATGTGTAGTTGGCGAATGAGTTGCGGCGAAGTTGGGACATTTTTGTTATTTTTTCCTTATCAGAGTTTATTTTATAGGTTAATCATTTTGAAGTCGGTTTTATTATTTTTTCAAAGTTTTTTTTTTTTTTTTTTGTTTTGAATAACGCATAAACGGTTGAATAATGGATAGGTACATTACATTGGGAAAATGTGGACAGTTAAATTACCAATCTTTTGGTATATTACAACATCTGAATTGACGACTTATTGTTCGATTTATCCACTGTGCGTGTTACAAATCTTGGAAAACTTTTCAGTTGAATCGTCTACCCCGGCTACAACTTTGGTCCAGTTGAAAACCCCACTACTTTATGACACTAAGTACAATGCAATACCCACCACCTACATACCTACCAAATTTTAGAAAATACTACTATAAAAACTACCACAGGTTGCCACTCTCCATACACAAAATAATTAACTACTATATACCATATTATAATATAGTAGTGACATGTTTCTGAGTATGGAACTATAAATTTTTTTTTCGAAATTCACCTCTGTTCCGAAATCGACTTTTCGGACGATTGCTATACTTCCATTTACTACGTAAACATGGACGTATACGTTTATATTTACGTGTACATGTAGATGTAGTTTTACCCAAATGGCAAAATTTCAGGGCTCAATATGATCCGTGGGGCGTACTTGAACGTCGGGTTTTGGTCAGGCTACGTTCCAGTAGGTATGCAAACCAGCCAAACCTGTTTTCCGTAAAATCGGGAAACCACCTTCCGACGGTGTCTTATGCAGTAAATTCAAACTGAAAACGGATTTGGTTTCTAAATTCATTCCGGAATCCGGGCTGTATCTCTTTTTTCTCAAAATTTGATTTTTTCTCAAAATTTGAAATTTATTTTTGTTTTAAAATTTAAAATTGCGGAATTTGCAATGAAGCCCTCATTAGAAACATTATTTTGAACACAAAAAGTTTTTCAGATCGAAAATTAGTTGAACGGTTGCTGAGAAACTGTTGAAATACTTTTGAGCATCTTCCCTCTCTCTTGCACACTTGGCGCGGACATTCGCCTTAACGTTGACTGTTGCCCAACCGACTTGGTTACTTATAATGATGTTTAGTCAACGATAATCGCCGGACATTTTCAACCCATAGTGGAAAAAGCGTTGAGAAAAAAAAAATTGCTCGCATCATTTTCGCCCTCAAATATTCCTGAGTAAAGAATATTTCCTAGGAATAAGTTTCTCGCTGCATAAGTGTAATTGTAGGGCGCTGTTTTTAGAAATCTTCATTTTTCCAAGACGTGTCAGAAAACGGCGATTCGCCCGACGGTTTCACGCTAAGCAACAGCCTCTAAAAATCTCTCAGTCGTTAATTAAGGCCGTGTTGCGAGGCTATAAGTTAATTCGCTACATTAAGCTCGGCAGAACCGTCCATGACCAGAGGCGTTTAAGGAACTGCGGGAAGGGGGAAATAAATAAAAATACTTAATAAATCAAGGCCCGTTTAATTAAACCCTTCGACGGGCGAACTAATTCAAGAGGCAGAAACTTGGATGGCTTGTATAAATCCTAATCTTGCGCTTAGTATCGAGTCCAGTGTTGCCAGATCAAAATTACATATTTTCCGTAGAAAACGAAAAAATTTCCATAGATTTACAATAAAAATCTATCAAAATCTATCAAAATCAATACAATAAAAATCTAACAAAATCTATATAAAAAAAAAAAAAAAAAAAAAAAAAAAAAAAAAACTAAAAGTTCTTGTATATGAATGAAAAATATTGAAGGGGCAAGGGAAAATTATCGACTCATCTGTAATCAAGCCATTCGCTAAAGTACTTAAAATTCAGGGAGGTATTAATTTTTAAAATTATTATTTGACCGCTACCTGAGAATTCAAATTATAAGAATTTATTGTAGATACTCAATTGTAAAAGTAAATCATATATTAATCACAAAGAGTACTTTGTGGCAAAAAGATCGTCTAATTATCAGATTTTCAACTTCAAATTCTGAAATTCTTTTGATCTTGACGATCTGGAGACAACCGCTGACTGCAAAAACGCTGGAAGCATGGGGCATTTCCATTTTTCGCGACGACTGCGGCGGTTCTCGATTCGAGCGAGCCAAATCGGTATTTTCCTCTTTCGTTGGAGGTAAGAAGACCAAAATTACCAATCGCAACCTGTATTGAGAGGCATTTCAATTCCTTCGAGGGATCCGAGGCGAGAAATACTGCCATCGAATTTAATAACCGAAGGGGTATTTTTCGGTGAGAAATCGACCTAGGGAAAATTTAATTTAATATTGAACTGTTCGAAATTGCCTACTCGGAAGACGCGGGGATTTTTCGTCGACTGGAAAAGCGATTTTTCCAAAATATACGGTCCTTTAAATGAGTATGCAATTATTATAATCCACATGCCAATGATTACGTGCGCGTTTAAAATTTCGCTGCGGTTCATGATGAGTTGAAAAATTGCCCTAATGGGGAGATGCGAGGTCATAACCCAATTAACGCTTTAATGCGATTTTTCCAATTCACCATGAACCGTAGCGAGAAAAAAATCGTTCAAACTTGTTCCATTATATTTCCATGCGAACTTGCCTTGACCGAAGACGGCGCTCTAGACGTTAATCCTCAGACGGTCAACGAACGGACGTAAAAAAATAAACCATCTTGCGAAAAACAACGGGAACACTGAGAAAAAAGGCTGCGTTTCAAGAGCAGGGTCTTGTGGGAAAGAATTTGGTCTCGCGAAATCGATGGAGAGATACAGAGAGTCTGCGTCAGGGGAAGCAGCTGAGCCCAGACTGGAGGAGAGGACTTGCCGCCTCCGCGGATGGAAGGAGGCGACGGGATTCTCCCGTTACGTGGAAAATTCCCGACCAAATTCGAGCCGAACCGAACGGTGCGAATTTGAACCCTAGAATATCAAGTCCAAAACTGCGGAAATGAAAAAAAAAGTGGAAATCAAATTAAATAATTTAAATTTATCATTTTTTTATTTTGTTTTGCAAGCAAGCATCGCATATTATTATTTTGTTTAATTTTTTTCTGAAGTACGATCACCGGCCCAATTTATTATAAGTTTGTAGATTCAGCAGTAATTGCTCCCACCAAATGAATAAATAAATTATTACAATAAATGAAATTAATTATTAATTATTAATATAAATAAAAAAAATTCTTAATTATTGAAATAAATGAAAATAAATGATTAATTATTAAAATAAATAAAAATGAATGATTAATTATTAAAATAAATAAAAATAAATGATTAATTATTAAAATAAATAATAAAAAAATAAATTATAAATTATTAAAATAAATAAAAATAAATTATTAATTGTTAAAATAAATAAAAATAAATAATTAATTGTTAATTATTAAAATAAATAAAAATAAATGTGCACTTTTTCTTCTATTAATTTATTTTTCGCAAATGACGGACAATTTTATTATTTGTCGACTAATATTTGTACAGACGAGAAATTCAATATATTAGTAGCTGGAAGAGGTCGGTTTTTCCGAAAATCGATTCCACCAACAAGGACGCTATGGAGAAATTGTTGATTTGATTATGACGTTGAAGAAATGATAAGTGAGAATTTCCTGAGCGACGGAAATTAATCTCCTATAATATAGCGAATAACTTCGTTGGAAAACTTTACGAAATAATAACAAAATTTATTGCGAAAAAGGATAATATTCGAATGAATAAAATTACAATATTTCAACGCATCCTGCCGGCGAAAATACTCCACGTAACGGATTAAACCAAGAACAATGAATCAGCGCGTTGATTCCAATATAGAAAATGTACAAAATCCCGTATTCCCACATCCATCGATTATAGGCAGGAATTATTGTTCAAACGCGAATAAATTATCTCGGTTCGCATGATACAATTATGGGCGCTAAACTCCTCAGCACGACCATCGGCGAGAGTTTAATAGCGCTCCTTTTCGTCACCGATGTGATTTTGACGTTTCTCAACAAATGCGACAGAACGACTTTCATTTCCATCATGGCGAACTTTTGGCCGATACAATTCCTCGGGCCGGCGCTGAAAGGGATGTAGGCGAAGGGGTTTCGTTTGACGCATTCGTCCGGCGTGAACCGCAGAGGATCGAAGCGCTCAGGATCCGGGAAATACTTGGGATTCCTGTGGACGGCGTATGGCAAGACTGCGAAGAAGGTGTCTTTCGGCACTTGGGAACCGTCAGCTGCGAATAAAAGAGGGAAAATTATTGGTCGGGCCGTTACGAAAGCGAATGCTCGCACATTTCCTTCTCTTGGCCTCCGCTTCATATTCAACACTTACCCTTGATTTTTTTGCATTTTTCGATGTCCAGGGTCTGTGAAAAGGAGAAAAGCCAGGCGACTCATTTTTCGATCCTTTATTGGCTGGCCGCTATGGCTCAGCGTCACTCTGAAGATGCCCGAACGGGCGAAAGTGCTCTGCCAGCCAGTAGGGAATCGGAGAATGAGTCGTCTGGTTTTTCTCACCCTCGCAACTCCCCTAGGATAACGATCATTTGCAGTTCAGGCGTCCAGGGTATATAATGAATCGAACCCACATATTGAAGAAATAAAGGTTTGAAGGCTTCAAAACAAAGTTGAGAGATGTTCTTTTGACCAGGTATGAATTAAGTTAAATATAAGTGTTGATGTATTTTATTTTGTATGAAGTTTACGGTTTATTTTCTCTAATCAATTCATTTTAATATAAGTAGGCATGTTTTAGTGGTTTTTACAAGTTGGAGCATTGCACGGTAATAGCAGTTTTTTTTTTGTTACATTTTTTTGAAGGACTGATCAATGTGTAGACGTTCAAGTTTATTTGCATTCTGTATAGTTGTAAGAGAGGTCAGTAATCCCCTAAACTGTGCAGAAAAATAAAATTCTTTCATTTATCCATTAATTCATTCGTTTGTTAGTTTGTTCGTTCATTCATTCTTTCATTCATTCGTTCTTTCTTTCATTCATTAGTTCATTCATCCATTAATTACTTCGTTCATTCATCCAATTATTCATCCATGCATTAATTAATTAATTAATTAATTACCTAATTCATTCATTCATTCATTCATTCATATTCCCCGTCACCTCTACACACCATTAAAATCACCTCTACTCATCTTCCAAATCACCTTCCCTCCTCCTCCACTGCATTCGCCTCTGAATCACCTCCCTTTACCTCTACTCACTCTACAAATCACCTCCTCTTTTCGTTCACCCATCCTACAAAGCCCCAATTCACCATCAATTCAGTCTAATAATTTAATAAAATGTAAAAGTAACATACGCATTTCGATGTCTTCGGTTATCCGGCGCGACAAGTACGAGACCGGCGGGTACATTCGCAACGTTTCCTTGATGACCATCTCTAAATAGTCCATCTTGCTCAGGTCGTCTCGAGTCATTTCCCTCTGACTGGTACCAAAAATTTCCAATTGCTCTTTGTACGCATTTTCCTGCAAACGCACAGCTATTAGGTACAAATTTAGTTCCCACAAAAAAAAAAATAATAACAACAAAAATAAACGTTTACGTCTGGCATTGCTCTACTGCCTAAGCAATGATATTTCTTACTACCTATTCCCAACAATTCGCGTCACTTCAATTTTCGCTACCACCACGAAAAGCGGAGTGGTCCGTTTTTCTCATCAGTCGTAAAAAAAACCGTGGGCCGGCTGAATTTAACGATGTGCGATCATTTGGAAAGACCAGTTTCCGAATTGGAAGGATCGGAATGAAAAGGCCGAGACGAAGGAGGGGTTTCGTTTACACCATTGAGCCGTGAAATTCACTCTCCCTCCTTTCCAATGCTCCCACGCACCATTTTCTTCCGAATCAGCGAGAAGACTTTCTTCCCTTGGGTTCGCTCCGCGAGGATCTCGGGCCCGGTCGTAAGACGGTTTGTGTACTTAGTTTCAACTTTGATTGCAAAAGAGAAAAAGACCAACTTTCAAACCCACGTATAATAAAACTGCCTATTTTTGCGCGCCGAGTAAACAGAGCACAAAGCAGGCTGAAAATCGGGACCGCTCTTGGTAAACGGAAAAGTTACTCAAAATCTTTTGAGGTCCCTGCATCAAACGTAATGTGATGACGATTGTTAAACAGTCTTTATGGAGAAGATTCCGAGTTTATCTAAGATGAGCTGAAAATGCGAGATCGTGTTCTCTTTGAGCGATGAACGCTCCTAGAATGACTTGAAAGCAAAGGGTTTTGTAGGTATTGAACTACGGAGATTAGGCGAAGCAAACAAAGGGCATTTAAGCAGATAGAAAGAAAAATTACACAGCCTAGGTTCTGGAAATTTGGAACTATGTTACCCCTGAGTTTGATGACGAAAGCGTTGTTCCTTGCAATATCAGGAAAACATATTGGGGCAGGAGGAACCATTACTTGGCTCACCCATAGGCCCTTATAAACATTAAACATGCTTACCTGGACGTCAGGATTCATACCCAGCTCGTACATGGCCATCGTCAATGCGATTGTTGTTGTGTCCGATCCCTGAAGCAAATTATAAACGGTTGGTGAACTAAAAGAGCATTACGCAAACGAAATGATGCAGTTTACTGAAGACAAAGTCCACAATTGGATCCAGGACTGTGAAATCATAAGGGTTTGGGGTCATTCCTCACAGATGGCAGTTACCATTGTGGTGATCGAGAGTTCTCCGGGCAAGAGCATTCTTTACACATGGTCAATATCAGTCACCATCAAAAGTGGTATTACCAGTCGTGGTCACCACAACCTCAAGTCTTAAGACAATAATACAACAATTGCATCAGTTATCATGGTCATGAGAGCTGTGGTCTGCACCGAATAATGACCATGGGCAACATAATCCTAAGTCTTTGTGAGTTTGTAGTCACCATAAGTCTTCCACAGCTTCGGTCACAATTACATGTTGCAACCACTGTAAAAGAAAGGAGAAGTCATCCCCGAGGTCGTCTACATTGAACAAAATGCTGTCAATGCTAATCGTCTCCACTAATCGAAGAGTGGTCACCACTGAATGAGTCACCACGAGCCAAAAGAGCAGTAACTACTGAGATAGTTTTCACTGGTCAAAAGAGTCAACACTGGCAAGTTTGGTCGCCACTGAAATGGTAACCACTGACAAAAAAAGGTCACTAGCTGAAGTCGTCTAAACTGATAAAAATAAAAAAATTCCCAACCCAAGTAGTCACTGCTGACCAAACGTCACCACTAAATTGTAACCATTGACCACTGATCAAAAATGAGGTCACCACTGAACAAAATTGGGGTCACCACTGAAGTCGTCTTTACTGACCGAAAAGAGTGGTCACCAGCTGAAGTCAACACCAGTGACCAAAAGAGCTTTCAACACTGAAGAAGTCACCACTGAAGTTGTTTTTACAGATCAAAAAAGTGGTCACCACTAAAATTGTAACCATTTTCCTGAATAGGCGTCACCTTGGAATTCGTTTCCACTGACCAAAAAAGTGGTCACCGGCTGAAGTAGTCACCACTAGTCAAAAAAGTGGTCACCACTGAAGTCGTCTTCATTGACCGAAACAGTGGTCGCCACTGAAATTGTGACCGCTGATCGAAAACTTGGTCGGCAAGAGCTGGCAAAAAGTATTTCTTTCCAACACTTGTGGTCGAAGAACTCATCATTGGCCAGAGGAGAGGTCACCATCGTTATTAAATAAACATCTATAGGGAGCACTAGCAGTCAGCGCTTTATCACCATGGGGATTTTGACACGATCACTTGGCCGCTATCCTAGTCAACTCGACGTCACCATTTATCAGCATCACAACCGTTTGGTGACCTTGGTTGCCATCATCAATGTGCTCAGACGTAAAAAGTCGGATGAGTTTCGCCATGAAAACCTATAAGAATCATTTTATACGTCGGAGAATGATTATGCCTGTCACGACACCTCAAAAAGGGCCGGCATAACGGCAGCAGGAGAAAACAGGCAGAGCGGCTTGGAACGGGAAACGTGGTGGATTTTTTGCCCGACTATTAGGATTTAACTATTTTTCATTTCATTTAGGTTCGGGACATCTAAGCTTCAACATTGATGTTCGATGTTTGAAACATCGAAAGTCCACAACAACATTGATTCTTGGTTGAGTCGTCGCATCTCTCATTGTATTGGGTAGGTGAGGGGGAGAAGAACCAGGCGACATATTCTCCGATTTTTTATTTTCCGGCCGAGTACTTTCGCCCCTTCGGGCATCCTCAGGGGCCATAGGTTACCTATGGTTCCACATCGCCCTGAGGATGCCCGAAGGGGCGAAAGTACTCGGCCGGAAAATAAAAAATCGGAGAATATGTCGCCTGGTTCTTCTCCCCCTCACCTACCCAATACAACAACATTGATGATACCAATATATTGACAAAAAACATCGATATTTTATTCATACCAACAAAAAATCGATAAAAAATAATACCTACTGTACTTTCATTTGTTAGTAAATTACAGGCTTTGCCGTTAAAGTTTAGTATCAACTCAAAAGGTGAAACTGAAACCAGTGTTGCCAAAGCATTACACCCACTGCCCACTGAAAAAATAAATAACATTCCCACTCTCTCTTACGGATTGTTTTAATAACCCCTCGAATGCTTTATATACAAAAAAAAAAAAAAAAAACGGAGCCTTTATTGAAAAAAAGAGATTGTTTGTCAATATCAAAAAAACATGGAAGCATAGACATCGATGTCGCAGAAACATCGATGCCAGGACATCGATGTTAAACATCGCGATATAATATAACTTACAAAATATGAAAATATTTTACACTCACTTCGAACATAAATGTGTCGACTTCTTCTTGAATATCCGCATCAGTGAGTTTCGCTTTGTTCGACAAATCCAATGTCAGCAATGTGTCCAAAAACGCTTGCGGCTTCTTGTACCCTAATAATACAATTAATTATTGTAATTTTTTTTAAATTCCCCTCACTGCTAATTTTTTTCAGTTCGTTATTCGCGTACCTATGGAATCATCTTCGTGTTCGATTACTGTGTCGAAGCGTTGCGTCGACAGTTCCTTCCTTCTCTGCGCGATAACCTGTAAAATTGAAGAATATTATGCACACGCGGAAATTCTGTTTATCCGAACGTTAGCTGGTCCGTAAATCGTGTTTCAATGCGACCTACTTTACGCGTGAAATCGTGAAGAAATTTGACGTCCCTTTTAAACCTTCGGCCGATCGGCATCAAAAGGAATAGCCAATAGCGACTGTAGAAGCTGAGGGCTCGATTGAATATTGCTTCTTTAACCCTGCGAACGAACGACGCATTATAATACGCGCTGAGCTTCGAAAGGGAAATGATGAGCAAAACTAGTTAAATCCCTGTGTTATCAAAGGGCACCACTGTCACACACAGCCCTCGACCATTTTTAGTCCCTTTGATAAAACAGGGATTTAGTAGTAGTAGTAGAGTAGACTAGCGTTCACTTATTAGCTACGAGTCTAAACGTGACAATAATTTTATAATTATTCCCACCGTTTCGTCGCTGCGATAATCTCGCCCGATTCTTCAATATCTGAATCCAACGAAAATCCCATAGCAGTCTCTGAAATCCATAAATATCTTTCATATATTTATTCGCAATCGAATCGGACTTATTAATAAAATCTACGTCTCCGCGGAAGCTGTTTTTTTTTTTTTTTTTTTTTTTTTTTTTTTTTTTTTTTTTTTTTTTTTTTTTTTTTTTCAAATGGGAAGCTTCGGAATTTATCTTGATAAAAATGCCGGGTCACTAATTATTTCCTCGCGTGGAATACAAATGCTCTAATTGATCTGTTTACGTTTCCTCAAGAATTAGCGTTCCAGATCTAAAAACTCTATTGAATAGCTTATCGTAGAAAACGACGAACAAACACCAGTCCAACAAAAAACCAGCAATCAGTTTCATTGAATGATCGTTATATATAATGTTTCGCCCATTGCATTGTATAGATACGAATTGTATTGCTAACGAAAAACAAATAATGAACTTGTGTAAAAACGGAATTTTCAAAAAAATAAAAATAAATTATTTCAAAGGTTTTAAATAAATTTTTTATCTACATAAAAAAATAATAATTTTCTGCAGCAAAAAAAGGTTTTTATTTGTGAATTAAATTAATGTATTTTTTGTAAAGATCCAAAAAAATTATTATATAAATTGAAAAAAATTACTTAAATTTATTATCTAAACTTAGAAAAAAAGAGTGTTTCCTCTTTAATATAATGGCAAAACGTTGAGTAATTTTTTTCATGAATAGATTGTTTATTGTTCATAAATTCATACATTTGAATTTTTTTCATAAATTGATAAAGGGGAAATTATTCATAAAATTAAAAAATTGAATTTTTTCATGATTTGCAAAGTTAGTTCTTTTTTTTATTTTTAAATAAAACTACATATTAAGAAGTTATTTTTTAAACTTAATTATGAAACACTTGATTTTTTTTAATTGAAAAACTTGGTATAATTTTTAAATGCAAGTTGGAAAAAAATGATTTTTTTTATACGAATTGATTCTTTATTATCACGAATTGAAGAAAGAAAAATCTGTGTATAAATTGGAGAAATTGAATTTATTATGTAATTTGAGGGAATACATTTTTTAAAATATAAATTGAATAAGTTATTGTTTCATATACGTAAGTTTAAAAAACGTAATTTTTTCTATTATGAATTTGAAAAAAAAAATACAACGAATTTTTCACTTCTCAACTTTGTGTAAACTTACTGCAGATAATTTCAAGCGTGCACGAGTTAACTAAAGCTTCAACGTTGAACGGCGTGGATCCGTTGGCCAGCATTTTGTCCACGAAGATTTTCGAGTTCCTTTCAATACTGGAGACATTGTCGCCCAGAATTTTGAAGTGGAAGCTCGGCGTTAAAATTTTCCTCCGTTGGAACCATTTTCGACCTGAAATAAAATGCGCACGATTAGCAGCGACGTTTAAATAATTCATACGAATTCAGAGGAGCCGATGAGTAGAGATTTATCAATTGAAAAAATTACCAGAGCTAAGGAGAAGTCCTCCATTGAGCCATGGTTGGAGATACCAGTATTCGAATCCTTTGTCGTTATTTTTCGAGTTCAACAGGACCTGTTGCGAGAAACTCAAGACTAATAATTTTTTTATATTAAAAAAAAAAAAAAACAACTATATAATTGTATGCCGAATCGTACCTCGATGTAGTCAGGTTCGTCCGATGAGACAAAGGGCAGTCCAAATATCCATATGGCCAAAAAACCACGGGATTCCTTCAAAAGCGATGAATACCATGGCAACAAGTCTGTGGAATCGATTTGGAATCATTACTATTATTATGAGCTAGAAATTATAATTTTCTTCAATATCTTGATTAAGGATTAGGTATAACGTGGTCAGCCGCAAGAAGCGCTCCTAGTGGCCGAACGATCGTACAAATGATGAAGTGAGATTTAAAAGTCGGCCATATTTGTTTTCATTCGACGTCCATATTTTTTCCTGGACCTTTTTCTTTTTCCATCATTTTCATCAACTTTCGGACCTTTGATTATATTCTAGACTGTTGTGTTTTTATTTAAATTTCTCCCTTCTCTATCTGTCTTTTTGTTGGAAACTAACTTTTATTCTCCTCGGACTTAGACTTATTATTCAACTTGTCTAGCATTTGAATAATTTAAATGAATCTAATTGTTAATTAAGACATAAAATCATTCCACTAGGTAACAAAATGAGTTGACCTTTTCCAATGGCATCGTTTCGATTTTTGAACTTCTTGTCGATTTCTTCTTAGTAGTGCAGTTTATTATCTTTTATATAACCATAACACGATTGCGATCCCTCGCTATATTTTATTGCCTATTCCCAATATTAAAATGTGCTTTCCAATAACAGGCGATTTTCGGTCGAATTATTTTCCTTCCAATAATAGAAAAATCCTCTCACGCTTTGAATTTGCTCACCTTCTTCTTTCTTGTTGAAAAGTTCGACGCCGACGCCGAAAAGCAAAGTCGTCTTGGGCCCTCTCAATTTTTGAACTTTCGAAAACAATGTGTACCCGGTGTGCTCGTAGTAGCCCATATGGTATAAAAATAATACTACAATCAATACAACGCACAAAGCGAGATAGAGTAAATTCAACATTTTGCTAATTCGCGTGTCGGCTGCCACTCCGATACTAATATACTGCATTCGATGAGCGAGTTATTCAATCGATTTATCTCCTCCAAGTAGTGGCAGATAAGGAGAAAAACGTCCTTGTCATGAAAACAAATAATACCGGCTTGAGGGAAATCATTAAAATGAAGAGCGGATTGATTAGCTTATCGCTATCTCAAGCAGTTGAAACTCTGAAAAAGTCGACTTTGATCTCTTGATTTTTTTTTTTTTTTAATAAAAATACAGCGATTACAGCTCGTTCTAGAACATACGGTGAAGAAGACAATTGTAAATTCTAATTCCATCCGAAGTTACGTAACTTCGAATCCGCCTTTTTTCTAACGTAGGTCGCTTCACAAATCGCCGTACCGATTATTTCCTGGAAGCGTCGGCGAATTAATAATTAATTGAGCCCAAGAAAAAGAAAAAAATTATCTTAATTATCTCAACTCAGCGTTAAAATTACTAACACGATCGAAAATCGGGTAGGTAATTATTGAATAATATAGAAATTTTGGTGATATAATAGCAACGTTTGATCGCGCTGAAATTTATTATATTAACCATATCATAGTATAATATAATATAGTATATTACCTAACTATACGATTTATTTTAAAAAAACGGAGGACAGTTAAAAGTTTAGTTTGTAAAAAGAAATTGAATTAATTTTTATTTCCTATATGAAAAAAAAAACAATTTTTTCAACAATCTAGTTTTTTTTTTTTTTTTTTTTAATTGATGAAAATAACGCCACTTCACCAAATAAACAAATTTAGGTTCATTTTGAAGAAAAAGATTAATTATATAAAAATCAGACTGGTGTAAATGAAAATTGGATGAAATAACTGTAAACATTAATAAATATAAGCTTTTTAAAAAATTCAATTAATCCATTCACTGCAAAAGTAATTAATTTCTAACAAAAAACAAATAGGTATTTATGTTATTATAATCAATTATTTTCCGTAATAAATGATCAAATCGAGGCTTTATTCGGAGCAGATTATTACTTATGAAATATTTTCATTTTCTATAGTGAACAATAGTTATTCGATCAATATTCCAACTTTTTTCAACGTTAGGTAAATTAATATAAAACCATTTTCATGGATTTTGAACGTTTTTAATAAAAATTTTCATCAAATTGAAAAATGTCTGCTGCTTCAATATTGTGAATTTATTTATAGTAGGTACAGATAATTTTACAACCGATTAATATTCATCGATTTCTCGCGTATTTATGGTTTTATATGCACACGAATTGCAGCAATTTGAAAGCACTAAGCCGGCAACTTCCCCAGAAAATCCTATTGGAAAAATGATTCATTTGCCCTTTGGGAAAAAATAATTTTCGTTAGTTATCGAAAACTTTTTTTATGTTTTAAAATTGCCATTTTAATTTTTTATTATCATTATTATTATTATTTTTTTTTTGTGCAAATCCTTTTTTTAATCAACATTTTTACTTGGTTTTTATTTTTCCGTTCAAATAGTTTTTTCTGGAACATTTTGTTTTTGAAATATTGGTTTTTTTCTATTAAATGGAATTTCCATCAAACGGAATTTTAATTTAATTTTTCCGTTGAATGGAATTTTAAATTTTTTTGTTTTTTAGATTTTTATTACTATTGTTATTTTTAAAACAGGCATTTTTTTGGTTCAAAATTTTCTCACCATCTGCGCATTTCGGAAAAACGCGGTGTTCCCTCAAAACGTAATATAGACTATTTTTTATTTCACTCACGATCCCGCTGACCTTGCGGCTAGAAGCCGTTCAGACGCTCCTAGATTAAAATATCTTATCGATTGCTCGTCTATTCCTTAGAAATTGATTGTTGAACAATGGAAGATTTTTTTGGAAATAAAAGGGATCAGTTTTTCGATCATTTCGTGTCATATTTGCAACTGATAAAATATGATTATTATACGTGGATAATAATACGCAATAATTGGCGATAATATTGTTTTATCGAAATTCCCGGAGCAGCGCCTCTTCTTCACCAGCTCCTCCCTCCAGGAGCACATTCCTCTATCGATTCGACCCAGATCCCGAAGAAGGAGACCGACTGGGTTGCTCTAGGCCTATCTCTCTCCGTTTTCACTTCCTCCTCTAGTCCATCACGACCTGCCACGGATGTCTGGCCCTAGCGTCATTTCGCTCGGCGCACCACGTGTTGGAGCGACTTAAATTTCCGAGGTTAGCAATGCCGTCCTATTCGGGTTAAGCGGTTGACTCGTTAGACTTCCACTAAACCTCCGCAGCCTTCGCCGGTTCTAATGCTGTAGAGGCTTTCTTGTTCGGGAAGAAAACCATTAGTGCCGGCGAAATAATCCATTTTTTAATTCAATCCGTTAGTTTGGTGGCGTTGCGAAAACTCCCTCAAAACGCCCTAATCGTTCAAGAATGCTCAGCAGAATTGTAAGCAGTCGACTTCATATTCTATTTCAAGGGCTGTTTTTAATTCGCAGTGGTGAGATGGGCGATTTTTCAAGGTTTTTTTGCCGGACAAATAATGTTATGATTGTCTGACTTTAAAGGAGCATTCACTCAGATATTTCTGGTTAAGGCTGGTTAGCAAGGTAGTCCATTTTGAGCTGAAAACCGCCATCTTGGTAAGCAGCATTTCATATAACTAGCGCTACCTTTCCATTTTTTTTAAAAATATGTAAACTACATTGATATGATATGTTAACAATTCATGTAATGAATAAAAAGGGACGTGCGGTGACATGAACACTGATAAGAAAGTTGAAGCTTGACCTTTCAGTCGATAATCTGCCATTTGCTGTTGAAGTTTTTTTTTTTTTTTTTTTTGGACAGTTCATTTGGATTGTTTGCGAAAATCAAGAACAACGGGCCAAGCACGCTTCCTTGAGGACATCCAAGCATGCTTTATGCGACTGAAACGCCTCAAAACTGCACATCATGTGTACTGTCTATTTGGTATGAGTATATTGTAAAATACAGCTTATGTCCAGGACTCTTTTCTCATTCATGAGCAGCGCAGCGGGTCATACTTTCTCGAAGGCCTTTTCTGTGGCTAACCCTGTGGCTATGGAGAGCCCAAGACACTATTTTTCACATAAATATGTAAAGGATTTTGTTTACCACACGATCAAGTTGTGGACAAGATTAGAGCGATCTGAAACTGAGCCAGACGTATTACTAGTTTCAGTCTTACAAGAAGTATATTCGTACTGGGTTGGTGAGGGTGAGAAGAACCAGGCGACATGTTCTCCGATTTTTTATTAACTGGCCGAGTACTTTCGCCCCTTCGGGCATCCTCAGGGCGATGTGGAACCATAGGTGGTAACCTATGGTTCCACATCGCCCTGAGGATGCCCGAAGGGGCGAAAGTACTCGGCCAGTTAATAAAAAATCGGAGAACATGTCGCCTGGTTCTTCTCACCCTCACCAACCCAGTACGATGAGAGATGCGACGACTCAACCAAGAAGAAGTATATTGAACGTGTGCCGCTCAAATGGTTTTGAAAACAAGCTTACCAAGCCTTCCCGATTCACACACAAAATGTCTGCCATGGCCCTGCAGGATCCAGAGCTCAATAATTGGTCAAAAACTCCGGAGTGCAACCTTCTGTTATTAAGTAATCGTAGAATGGTACAATGGCCCCGCATCAGTCAATCATCAGTCACATCATGAATTTCAGCTCTAAGATAAGGATGACTCCTGATGCAACCCAGTTGATATTATGATTATCCTTTCAAAATGGAAGCTATCTGTTGAATCCGTTACTCCATCTCGACAATCCGTAGCTGCAGGATGCAACATGTGTTTCCTGTATATTGGCAACTGGTTTCTTCAGTAATTTATTTACTCAGTCATCATTCATCATTTTTGTACCAATTTTTTGCTAATATAATTCTGTTCCCTTAGTTCATTTCAAAACTACCCACCGCTAAATTGTCTGCCATCCATGACAGCAATCGGGTTTATCCTGTGGGCCAGAACAATTTTGGGTTAAGGCCTAACGCAAAACCCTTCAAAACCTCTGACCACCTCAGCAAAAACAAGCACATTTTCACTCCGCGAGTGAAAATGCGGGAGCTCAGGAGTTTGAAAGCTCAGGGGCAGTACCTAATAACTTCTAGTGAGAAACACCAAATTACCCTCTTTGCATTTTGATAAAAGCCCGTGCCCCTCTTAGTGCTCTTGGCTCCAGTTACGAGGTATCTCTAAAACCGTCCGTTACGGTAGCTGTTAGTAAAGCTGTGATGCCTTATCAGAGAACTATTTTTTCACATTCCTTCTCGCTACTCAAACCACGACGGTCGACCAGCACATCTGTAATATATATCCGTGGGCATAAAGTCCCTCAACTGGGTGCAGAGATGACTTTCCACCCATTCATGAGTTTCATTGCTTGTAAAATTATCTCGTCATTACATTTCCAGCATGCATTTGCGCTTTATGTTCTTTGCAGTTTATGTCAACTTGTATCATGAAAATATCAATTAGCTTGGGAAAAGAAGCTTTAGTTCCACCTTCTTTGTTTCCAAGGTAGAAACGTATGAAATTGTTTACAGAGGAAGAGCGAATACACCATTGATCTTCTATCGACCTGGATTAGCATAAAACATGTTCCTTTCGCGACCCCGTATTCTCGTCGAGTTTGCTCTCTAGAGGTCAGGTTGGATTGACTGGAGGGTGCATTAGAGCATGTCTGTGGAGAATTGGGCATCGTGATTCAGCGCAACCGCCCACGACACATTAGTAAACCTCAAGCGTGGGTAGGATTTGCTTAATCTTGGAGAACGAGGATCTACTCCCTTCAACTCCATTCTGCGTAACCACGATGGCAATGCAGG